>CALNHX010004738.1:0-120805 GCA_940337035.1 Agriotes lineatus
GGTTATATAATGTAGCGACCTGTATTATGATACCAAACTGGTTATGTTTTTGGTATGTTTTGTTTTCTACTCCCAAACCAAAGATAGTCATTGATCAAAACCCCTCTGTACAAGAGAAAAAGAACAATTAATTGTAGCATTTAAAATAAAATTGCATTTAGTAGTCATTAAGTACTTTTGTTTGTTTTTAACTTTTGTTAATAAATTATTAATTCATTTTAACTGGTTTTTTGTTTCTAAGCCATGAAGATAACCAAAACGTATGATCGAACAGTGTAGTTGGGGGGTTTTTGTAACCCCGTTGTTGTGTTTAATCCTTGTAACTTATTTGCTATTTTGTTGCGAGCAAGCTCAGTTTACAACAAGCGACCTCTTATCGTCTTCCCAGTCGTGGTTATGGATACATCAATCAACAAAGCTCCAGAAGTTAACCCTACCTAGATATCTAAACTCAATGAACGTGAGATCACGCCGAATGTACTACTGTACGCCCATGACAGATGGCGTAAGTCATTGCTTTACCCAAGGCCGACTATATTAAATGATGTTTTACATTTAATATAGTCGGCCTTGCTTTACCTTAGAAATGTAGCTGACCAAACATTGGTTCATAGCAAATGTATTCGCTGCATGTTTGGACCAGCATATTTGCAAACTGCATAAATGCAGATAATTTAGGAAAGAGATTATTCCCAGCGTGTTATTTGTAAACAGAGTTCAAGTTTACAGTCAGGTTGGCCAACAGTTGCAAGTAAAATTAAAGATTATCAAATAATTTAAAGTGTTCAATTTATTACATTGGTTGTTCTACCAGTTACCGGTTAACCTCTTTAAGAACGTATTAAACTTTATGACTTATTTTTACGTCCCGAATATGCACCTGAAATAATGCCTCACATTTCAATGTCACCCTGTATAAAAATATAAAAATATTATTAGGGCACTTTTTATGAAAATTCTTTGGTCACTTGTTTCGCAAGCGTAAAATAAACCTTGTACGGTATTTCAATAATATGCAATAAATATTTGCAAAACATAATGCAGTTAAGTATCCATTAACAGTTTATCTACAAAACCATCTCTTGTGAAAACAAAGGAATTTATTTTCTGGAAGTGGCACGTAAATATGAATTAAGAAGAGACATAGGTATATATTGTAATGATGCCTTCAACTAATAAAGGCTTTAGTGAAAATATAAATAATTAAATAGGGCAAGTCACCACGCAATACTCTGGGTAGTTCTATTAAATTTAAAAAAAGTAAAACTTTGCCTGTCAGTATCTTAGACTAATCAAAATGAAATGTATTTATTACTCTTTAATAAAATGGTTAATTGCCCCTTTCTATATTTTATTGAATTGCAATTTCTTTGGGCTTGCTCCGGCAAAACAAGACTAATATCTCAGGTTAGGTTCAAATTTGAGTTTTATTTTAAAATTATTCTTTACCATATTTAACTCAGAGTAGCTCAAATATGCCAAATTTTAGTACAACCGCGCTACTCGCTTCAATTACTCATAATCTCACAAACTTGACTTGACCACAAAAAGTTCGCGGGTACATACAGCGTTATATTTTGATATTTGTTGGGTGAATAGAGCGAAGTAAAACACATGAGTTATTTTAGCATTTTTAATTTTTGATTCTCTGAACACCGATTCGCTCTTCGCCGCTGTCTTCGGTGGACTATGCGGCGCGGTCGCTAATCTGGCCTCACCAGATGGTTGAACACCTGCAACGCCAGCTGCGCTGAACCTAATACAAAGTGGCGGGAAGATATATGCAGTAACATACTCCCCCCCTTGAAATACAGTTTCAACATAATTACAGTAATATAAAGGTATTATGCTTATTCTAATGAGAATTGACTTATATGATACTTGCAAACTTAAATCTAATGTAATTCAGCACTGTGTAGCGCAAAGTTCTATTTTTAGTCTTTGATGGGTAGTAGACAAATCTTTGTTATTGCGCGTTTCAATTCACCGGACGAGGTTTTTATAGTCACCACTCTCACTACACCGTCACTTCCTGAATGGATGGAACTGATTCGCCCCAATCGCCATTTGAGTGGAGGTAGATTTTCGTTTTTAATCACGACCAAATCTCCAATCTTGACATTGTCCTGTTGTCTGGTCCATTTCTGACGTTGCTGCAGCTCGGTGATGTATGTCTGAGACCACCGTCGCCAAAATTGTTGTACCCTTTGTTGTAAGCACTGGAAGCGCGAAAGACGGCTGACAGTAGCGTCTTCGTAGCTTGGATCTGGTACACTGACTCCACTTCGACCAAGCAAGAAATGTGAAGAAGTTAAAGGTTCATAGTCGTTTGGTGAAGTAGATATGGGGTGCAAGGGTCGAGAATTTAGGATACCTTCAATTTGTGTAATTATTGTTAGAAACTCCTCGAAGGTGACTAATGCATTTCCTATTGTTCTTTTCAGATGATATTTCGTGGACTTAACACCCGCCTCCCATAACCCCCCGAAATTTGGACTATTAGCAGGAATAAAATGCCAATCAATATTCTCGTTGTTTGCTGTAACTTCTATTTTACGGTTATTTGTAATTAAAAATTTTCCTAATTCTCGTAATTCACACGCTGCGCCTACAAAGTTTTTCCCATTGTCAGAATATATATTAGCAGGTTTACCGCGTCGAGCTACAAATCTACGCATTGTTGCCAAGAATGCCTGAGAAGTTAATTCGGTAACCGCTTCCAAATGTATCGCCTTTGTTGTAAAACAAACAAATAAACATATGTAACATTTAAATGTTGATTTTCCACGTCCTATCTGAGGCCTTACGAGAAATGGACCGGCGTAATCGACCCCAGTAGTGTGAAAGGGTTACATCGGAACAACTCAGGTAAATTTCCCATTAATTGAATCAATTGTTTTGGCTTTACTCTGACACATCGTACACAATGATATACTATCTTTTTTGCCAAAGCTCTCCCCCCGTGGGCCAATAACGATCTCTTACACTAGCTAATATCAACTGTGGACCGCCATGTAATAACCGCTTGTGTTCATATTGGCATATTAGTTCAGAAATTGGATGTTTTCCACAAATTAAGTATGGATGCCTCTTGTTGAAGTTAAAATTGGAATTTTGTAATCTCCCACCAACACGTAATAAACCTTCTCAATCAATAAATGGTGATAAACGCCCAATTTTTGATTTTAGGTGTGTCTTTTGGACTCCCTTTAAATATTTTAATTCCTGAGGAAAGCTTTCTCTTTGTGATAGACCAATGAGTAATTTAGCCGATATATTTAACTCGATTATTGAAATACTACTATTTAAAATTCGTTCCGTTGCTGGTTT
This sequence comes from Agriotes lineatus, assembly GCA_940337035.1. NCBI lineage: Eukaryota > Metazoa > Arthropoda > Insecta > Coleoptera > Elateridae > Agriotes > Agriotes lineatus. Next base: position 3,331 of record CALNHX010004738.1, read on the forward strand.
CCGACAATTATTGATGAATCTCAAACACCATGCTACTGTGCGCTGTAATTTATTCCAACACGAGAAACTTGTGAAAAACCAATTTTCACCTACAATATTTGCTAGGTTTGATACTGTATCTACAATTTCCTTGCATTCTGGGACCACTTGATCGTTTAATGAAAATTTAGAAAGGCCATTGTGATTTTGATAAAGTTAACCAATTAGGACCTTTCCACCAAATTGAATTAATCAAATGTTTTGGTAGTACCCCGCGAGATATTAGATCTGCTGGATTATCTAAAGTTCCTATATGATACCAATCCTTTGTATTTGTCAGTTCCTGTATTTCCGATACTCTGTTGGCTACGAATACCTTCAACACATTTGAAGACATTTTCAACCAGCTAAGCACAATTGTAGAATCACACCAATAATAAACTGAGTTCAATTTAATATTTAAACTTTCCTGCACCCTATCTGACAACCGAGCAGCTAACAAGGCTCCACAGAGCTCTAATCTTGGTATTGTTAAACGCTTTATGGGCGAAACTCTTGACTTTGCACATAAAAGATTGACCTTAATGTTGTTTTCCGTTAGAACCCTTATATAAACACGCCCCATAAGCCGCTACAGAATCATCTGAAAATGTGTGCAATTCTATACGCGAATAATTGCTGGAACATACAAATCGCGGTATTTCAATTTTATTTAATGTGTTTAAATCGTTTCTATATTGTATCCATTTCATTTCAATTTCTTGCTGTACAGTGTCATCCCATCCCAAATTATTAAACCAAAGCTGTTGCAGCATTATCTTGGCTATAATAACACATGGACCAACAAGCCCCAAGGGATCATACAGTTTTGAAATTGAAGATAGAATTGACCTTTTTGTTATTAATTCTTTAGACTCAGAATCGTTTATTTCGTATTTTAAATAGTCTGAAAGTGGACACCAAATTATGTCTAAAGTTTTTACAACGTCCTTATTTCCGATATGTAAAGTATCCTGTGTGTCATTACACGAATTGATTTCCTCTAGAATCTGCGCATTATTAGATACCCATTTTCGAAGCTTGAAACAAGCTGCTCCTATAATGGAGTTCAGATCCTTGTACAATTGAATCGCAACCTCCATATTGTCAACTGACGTCAGAAGGTCATCGACATAGTAGTCTTTAAGTATAACTTCCGAAGCTAAAGGAAATGTGTCCTTATATTAATACGCTACTTGATGTAATGATCTGATTGCTAAGTATGGAGCCGATGCAGTTCCGTAAGTTACCGTATTTAAAACATAATGTTCTAATGAATCTGATTTATTTTCACGCCACAAAATTCGTTGAAAGTTTCTGTCATTGTGATTTATTAAAACCTGTCTGTACATTTTCTCTATGTCTGCTGATAAAAAGTACATGTGTATCCTAAATCGCAATAAAGTATTAAACAATTCTTCCTGAATCACCGGACCTATATGCTGAATGTCATTTAATGAAATATTATTTTTGGTTTTACACGAACCGTCATACACGACACGTAATTTTGTGGTTGAGCTATTTTCCTTAAAAACTCCTTGATGAGGTAAATAATAGCAATTATCTATATTCACATTTGGTTCCCGAATTTTTGACATATGTCCCATGACTTCATATTCCCTCATAAATTCTACGTACAATTTTCTTAAGTCGCCATTTTTTTCTAATTTCCTTTCCAAACTGCAAAATCTTGAATTAGCCGTTTGTAATGAATCACCTAATACTGAAGTGTCATTTTTAAATGGTATGGAAACCACAAATCTACCTCCGGAATTTATAAAAGTTGTTTTTTTGAAATGGTTTTCACAATATTGCTCGTCTTTTGTAAACCGCTTGCCGCAGTCTATTTCCTCTATATCCCAAAATGCTTTAAGTTGATTATTTAGATCGATGTTTTTTGTAAAATTGTATGTAACTTTCTTATTTATTTGATTATAATTAATTGGTCCCGACAAGACCCATCCCAGTTGTGTGCGTTGTAATACAGGTTTATTTTTACCGAATTTAATTTGATCTGGACAAATTAATTCCCAAAATATGTTGGCCCCTAATAATAACTCAATTTTATTGGATTTGAAATACTCATTATCAGCTAATTTTATATCCTTGGGTATCTTTATTGCTGTAGCATCAAATGAAAACAATGGAATATTTTCAGTTATTCTGTCTATTACAAAGCAAGTAATAGTAGTGGCGAAAGAATAATAGCAACTCTGTACTTGTATTTCCGTTTTGTATTTAATTTTGGAGACAATTTGATTTATTCCCTCTACTGATAAATTAATTTCCCATTTTCTTAAGCCTAACTTATCGCATAGCTCAGAAGTAATGAATGTGCTTTCAGAACCAGAATCTAGTAAGGCCCTAAACAAATTATACGACCCTGTATTATTTTAAATTTTTAAAATAGCTGTGGATAATAACACTTGATTACATACACTACCGTATGTTGCAACTACAGTATTTCCACCTCGTTCTATTGCCGGTGTATCTACATTATTAATTTGTTGCCCTTCATCACTAGTATTGTGATTTGAGTTATTAAAATTCAACAGGGAATGATGTTTCTTTCCGCATCGTCTACAACCCCCAGCCCTGCAGTTCATGCTAACATGATTTCGCTTTAGGCAGTTAACACAAAGACGTTTACCCTTTGCTTCTGCCGTCCTGTCATTGGGACTTAAAATTAAAAAGGATTTGCAAGTGTAAATCAGGTGGCCCTTGTCATTGCAGTACCAGCAAGTAATATTATCAGAATTTCCTGAAGTACCATTTGCAGTTGCTATCAATGTGGTGGTCATTTAACTCTGTTTGGGATTATATTTATTGCCTGAAACCCGCTTAGCGTTTTGGTTCTCCAAATTTTCCAAAAGTACACAACGGTCTTTTAAAAACGTTTGAAACTCGGCAACCGTGGGTGACGCATTTATAACCTTTTGTTCCCATTCACGTTTTGTATTAGTACGAGGGTTGCTACGTATGTATTGAGAATTGGCAACACTGGTGTTGCTAGGTGCGATTCGACTGCGCCATCGTAAAATCTGATATTTTTGACAATATACGTACTCAGAACGTTGTTATACAGACGCTATTTGTATTGTTATCATTGACTTCAAAAGTTTATCTCGGCCAAAAAATGGATTTGAATCGTGAACATTTTCGTGCGATGATTTTTTACGATTTTCGACATGGATTATCTCAACAACAGTGTGCCGATCAACTTATTTTGACTTTTGGTGATGAAGAACCATCCAAGGCCACAATATATCGATGGTTTAGTGAATTCAATCGTGGACGTACTTCGCTGGCAGACGAAGTTAAAGAAGGTCGTCCAAAATCGCTCATTGTGCCAGAAAACATTGATGCTGTGTGCGAACTGATAATGCAAGATCGGTATGTGACCTATCGTGAGATTGAGGCATCCCTGGGCATTAGTATGACAAGCATACATAAGATATTGCATGAACATTTAGCTGTCAAAAAGATTTGTTCGTGATGGATTTCGCACAATTTAACAATCGATAAAAAAAAGAGTCGTGTGAATTGGTGCAAGGAAATGATGAAAAGATACAACCGCGGTGCATCAAATGCAGTGTATAACATATACACAGGTGATGAATCTTAGATTTATTGTTATGAACCCAAAACTAAACAGCAGTCAACTGTATGAGTCTTCTAAGATGAGCGAAATCCAACAAAAGTTGTTCGAGTCGCAGCACTTTGAAACAAATGGTGGCCTGTTTCTTCGGTATAAATGGTCATGTGGCAGCCGGGCCTTTAGAGAAACGTAGAACGGTCAACTCTGAATGGTACACAACCATTTGTTCGCCAGAAGTAGTCAGTGAAATAAGGAAAACGAACCGCCGACGAAGGATCATTTTCCCTCACGACAATGCGAGCTCACACACATCGGCTCTAACAGCTGGTTATTTGAGCACTCAAAACGTCGAATTGATGGGTCATCCGCCATACAGCCCTGATTTGGCACCCAATGATTTCTATTTGTTCCCTCAAGTGAAAAACAAACTACGTGGACAACGCTTTTCGACGCCACAAGAAGTTGTTAATTCATTCAAAAACCATGTTTTGGGGATACCTACTTCGGAGTGGAAAAACTGCTATACCAATTGTTGTAATCGAATTGAAAAATGTGTAGATCTTAAAGAAGAGTATTTTGAAAAACAATAAATAAGTTTCTACACCCCAATAATTGTTTTTGTTATTCATTCTCAATACATAAATAGCAACCCTCTTATCCAATTTTGACGAAATTAAGTATAATAGCAATGTGCCCCACTGATTTACCGGTTGACCCAGCGCTTCTAAAGAACATAAATGTTTTGAAAAATCATCGATCAATTTCCGTAATTCACTAGCACATTCGTTTTTAACAACAGATAGATTAAACAGTGCCTTTACGTGGTTATTAATTAACAATTTCTTGTTGTCGTAACGGTCACATAATAATTGCCAAGCAACTAAATAGTTTGCATCACTTATCGGTAAAGATTTAATTAATTGGGAAGCTTGCCCCTGAAGCGTCGATTTTAAGTAATGTAGCTTCTGAATGCCCGTTAAATCATAGTTATTATGAATAATTGAATTAAAAGTATCTCTAAAGCTCAACCATTCTGAGTAATTCCCAGAATATACGGGTAACTGGGTACTGGTAGTTTTATTTGACTGCTAATATTGAAAACATTTACCGAATTCGAACGCGATTCGTTATCCAACGCGGTTTTATCCTGCGTATTTCCCAATTTATAGTTTGAAATCAATAATTTTCCCTTTGCAATTGCTGCATAATAAGATTTTTCAAAAGCGTCACGTTCATTATATTGTTCTTCTAGTTTAGATTCTTCCCAACTATCCTCGATATCTGATTGTATTTCCGAAAATTCATTAAATGTCCCATTTAATTTTTCAACCCGTTCTTCTAATTCGGATATAATTAGCGCATCGGGATTATCCGAAATAGTAGCCAGAAAACTACTAAATGAGGTTAGTTTATGTTTAAGAGCCCCACGTTTTCTAATTAGTGATTTTGACGTCTCCATTGTGATTTTAAAACACAATTTACACAAATTGATAAGCTACTAGGATAATAAAGGATAACACAAAGGAAAGCTTGGTACATACGTGAGTTCCTAAATTTCCATCCAACGCTTGCCTGATGCCGTTATTTCCCAAATAACAGCTATGGTCCGCCGCAACGAACGCCTCGTCCTTTGTATCCCTGAAGCCTTGTCTTGGAGCGTTTCCTACGAATCCAGTCCTATTTCCACATCTTCATAAAATACGGCTCGAAGGACCAAAATGTTGGGTGAATAGAGCGAAGTAAAACACATTAGTTATTTTAGCATTTTTAATTTTTGATTCTCTGAACACCGATTCGCTCTTCGCCGCTGTCTTCAGTGGACTGTGCGGCGCGGCGCTAATCTGGCCTCACCAGATGGTTGAACACCTGCAACGCCAGCTGCGCTGAACCTAATACAAAGTGGCGGGAAGATATATGCAGTAACAATATTCAAAAGCGAAATTTGCAAGAAACCACAGGTAAACTGAAGCAACTCTCTCGCCTATAAACAACTAACTTGATTTTTCAGATTGTGACGTAAAACGACGCTAGCTATCTTTTGTTCTACTTCCTATGATGGCTCCAAATCCTGGCCAAAATCGCATTTTCTGGTGACGCCACGCAATTTACTCGAACTGGAAGGGATCTGCGTGCTCGGAAACACGATTAACCTCTTCAGCAAGGTGTATTCTCGAAGTCCACTAACTTTCCGGACTCCAACCACATAAAAACATGCCAAATTGTACCTTTGAAATTCTCGTCGATCTCGCCTCAGAGCTGGTGCAGGTGACGCCGATGTCCTTATTTGCTGGAAGTCGCTTTCTTGGACACAAATACTGTTCTGGGATGATCTTACACCTCTTCCTGGCCTGTAGGACGTGCGATCCCTGGCTTTAGAAGTTCAAATGGACCGGTGTCGCAGCTTGAAATATCCAGGTGTCAGAGCCGAACTTATGCCGATTTTGGTTTCCACAAATTTATAAGTTTTTTTACTGGAGAAACTTTTGATAACACTTCCACATGTGCCTGGTAACTTGTAAAATAATTTGGTATACTTTTTATACTTGGCAATTAATTTTATTTATAAAAAAAATCAAAAATCGGGAGCAACATTTGCCCATAAGTTGACAACAGGAATTAATTTCTAATTTTTTTAACAAAAAAGCATTGCGTTACCTAGTAACCGCGATCTGATATTGTTTTAAGGAAACAAGTATTAGTTACAATTTCACATAAAGGAATAAACTTTGATCAATGTTTGTTGCTTAAAACTAGAAATTGTCTTTATTTCTTATACATAAAAATTGTTCTTTCTCATCACATAAAACGATATTTATCACTGCTCTGCTATGAACACTTAGTTTTAAACTGCACTGGCACTTGAGTTCAATTTTAAACACGTCGCTGATTATTCTTCATTTCAGTTGCCCTCATTCTGTATTGCTCTTTGCAAGTTCTATCTTATTTTGCTTTGATTTCCATCTACCTTTCAGCTTGCTTGCTTTTCACTGTCCTGTACTTTTATTAATAACTCTACGCTCATATTCATTATGCATATAACCACCCTTTTGTATTATTTACTTTCATTTGGTCGGGCTTCAAAGATGATCAAGCCTATCATATTACTTACATTATATTAGCCATCTTAAATCTTTCTTTTCTCAAACTTCAAATTCAATCCTTCTGAAATCTGCTGTTCTTATGCTAGCCTTCATCCCTCTAATTATACTTTTTGCATCTCCTTACCAATGCGTTTAATAGCTTCAACTACTGTTTAGATTGCAATTAAATAAAATATTTCTACTCTGTGCTTTAATTGACTGTTCAATATTTCTCTCTGCATACAGAATTAAATTGTGGGCTTTAAACCATCTCAATATATCCATTTCAGTGTGTATGAATTAGTCGGCCTATTTCCACAGTTTATATTATTAAATCGCGACGTTTCGGAAGCTAATTCTGCTTCCGTCATCAGGCGTAGTCTTGAGAAGGACTGGTTTTTGCACTTGGAGTTACTTTTTAACTGCACAAGTATTGACACACTAAGTTTAATTGTAAACTTAGTGTGTCAATACTTGTGCAGTTAAAAAGTAACTCCAAGTGCAAAAACCAGTCCTCAAGACTACGCCTGATGACGGAAGCAGAATTAGCTTCCGAAACGTCGCGATTTAATAATATAAACTGTGAAAATAGGCCGACTAATTCATACACAATGAGACCACAGTTACAAAATACTTTCAGATCAAATATCCATTTCACTCATTTCAGTCAGTTAGTTAGGTTGGCGCTATATAATGGGATTCTAACTTCAGAACTTGTAGCTATCGCAGCGTCGTCTTCATGCTGAACTAACCCTTTTATTGTGACCATTCACTTGACATCTAGGTATATATGTTACAGTAAATACAGGAAATTAGTAAATGTTAGCAATTCCTAGTGAAAGTTGACATTTACTAATACGTTAGTAAAAGCTGGCAAATAAAATTCATGATTGACATTCACTAGTAATTGTTAGCATTTACTAGTCCTACCCAGGAAATGGCTAACTATACAGTTTAGTTGCTGTCCCGAAGCTATTATTTCAAAAGAAGATGTTCCAGAAAAGGAAATAAGCCTACGAGCAGTCGCTAATTTGCAGTCCACGGGTACAAGGCAAGGTTTTTTAAAATGTCAATGCTAAACTAAATGCCAATCAAATAAATGTTTTTGTAAAAAAAAAGAACATTTTATGCACATCAAAATGCCACGCGTCACTACCGTGTGTAATAAGTAAGATTCCATTTACTTGTTTCTACTCAGAGATTAGTTTATTATTACACATTATGAGAAATATACTTCTATTTTGAGCCTAGTTTATTATTTTTACTGCCACATACCAGTGAATGTTGCTTTTTCTAGTAATTGCTGGCATTAACTAATAAAAGTCAACAAGGATTGCAACGAAAACAACAATCACTACTGCAACTAGTAACTCCTAGCTTCTGCGAGTAAATGTTAGCATTAACTGAAGTTCCAGCTTTTACTGTAACATATATAATCTTTGCTCCAAGTTTCTAGCCAAATAAAAGCCAATCTGTTCATAATCGGTTTAACGCAAGTATACAGTGTGTTCACAGACTCACTCTCAACATGGGGATCTTCCTTATTATGAGAGATAGAGATGGGATGAAATATTCCTCAGGTAGAGTTGTACCAGACTCCATAAATAAACTTTGGATATTCGTAGTTCAGGCGCTGTAGTAAAAAAAGTGCATTTTTGATTTTTTTTAAATAACTTTGCTATTTTAAGAGGAAGTTGAATTTAATTTGTACATTTTTAAGGCACTTTTTTAATAGGAATCTAGTGGTGTGCTCAGTATTTTGAAAACTGTTATTGTAGTTGAGCTACAACGGCCAACTTCATTTTCTCTTATGGGACTCATAGTTGGTCATGGCGCTAGAGAATTTTTTTCACTTTTCAAAAATGTATAATTTCTTACACCTACTACAAAAATTAATAGCGAAAAAGTCAAAAAACCTATTGTTAGGTACTTGGACAATTGAGAACATCGGTTGTGAAGTTTGCCAAGTGAAGATTTTAAAAATTAAAAACAATCTCAACAGTTGCTTATTTATAGTTGACATTAAGTTTATTTTGTTAATAATTTAGGGGAGAGAGGGGTACATGTGAACAGTATCTTTCAAATTCCAATATCTATATATTGTGTAATACATACTTAACACATTCATGTTCAAAATAAAAATACAATGTAATTATTCTTCATTAAAGGAAATAATGCATTTGTCTACTTGTGCCCCAATAAAGAGTCCATGTGGACAACCCTTACAATACTAAAAATAAAATAATATTTGAATTCTTTTGTAAATGTATAGTAAAGTGTAATAAATGTTTAGAGTCATTTTACCTAATACTTTGTAAGGTCTAAACTAAATCTGAAGCGGTCAGATGTCCTTGCCGTCCCAGTTTGACTCACTGGTTCGGGTAACTTCAATACAATATCATCTGTTGTAACTGAAGCCACATCACTGATGAGTGGGAATACAAAAGTCCATCAGTCATTAACAGAAATCACATCACTGTCTAAAATTAAATGTTCTAATTCCATAGCACTGTTCTCTCAATTCCTTCATCCGAAAAAAAGCTACCTTCTGAGGAATCATCATATTCTATGTTTATTTGCGCTTCCTCTGATAGGAACCTGTTTTACACTTTTTCTTTTGTTTCGGTATATAAATTTCTATCTTTTTAATAGAATTCATTTCTGGTGTACTTGTATTTACACACGATTTGCCTTTTCTTCTGTTGCTGTCTTTCCTAGGTGCAGCTTTCGGGAATGGTCTAACGACTTCAGGAGTGACATTTCCACTGTGACCTGGAATAGCAGTATCAAGGTGATCAGCAACCGATTTGTCATCTAGCGTAGTCGCATATTTGTCTGTGGTGTTTTGATCAGATGCGTTGCTATTTATAGCTGAATCTGCGATTGGCCTGTCAGTTACGTATGAACTCTGAAAGTCTGCTTCAGTGAATATTTGATCATTTAGTGGCCACAAACCACTAGCTTCAAATGCTTTTGTGGTTTTTTGGAAAAAAAACTTATCAAAAATGGTAGCTTAGGTAATAGTGGAATATTATATATCGATATTTGCTTCCCAGGATGAGTAGCTATGTGATTATTGAAGGCAGATTTTAACATTGTCTAGCGTAGCAGTGATGAATGGCCTGAAAACGTCTTTCGTGCAAGAGAAGGCCATAAACTAAAATGCAATTATGCAGTGCGTGACTAAATAAGCTAGCAAAAGTGAAATTCGCAATGTGACCGGTCTAGTGAAAGAGTTAATTGTACGCCTGCAGTAAGAAAGATCTGTAATGTCAAATGTGATTTGTGTCGTCGAATTGAACAATCAAAACTAACTTGTCTAAACGTCACGATGCAATTTCTAGCACAGCCGGGGCTATGTCGTAAACGCAGGAATATCGTCCAACAAACCCTTTTGCCCCAACTAACAATAGATGAGGCGAAAAGGGAAAGTCCTTTTCGACGAAAGTAATTTCAACCTCTTATGCTACAATAGAGCAAAGAGAGCTTAGCTGGACAATCCTATTGTACCCAAAAGAATAGGGAATATCCCTTCCATTCAGGCACACCCTATATAAACGCAAGTAGCTTAGTTTTCGAGATCACTTTTACTTAACATCAGATCCCTTCATTACTTCGTGTAATATCACTTAATTTAATATTACGTTCTCTGCATGGTCCGACTCGTACCATTTTGGACCAAAGTCGAGGACTGAGGTCAGTTTCCAAAGTCTTTTATTAATAAATAATTCAGCATCGAAAACCAGTCACAATTTGTATTTGTATTTTAAATTAATATTAACGAATTTGTATATGTTGTATTTTGTTCGTGTGTTCTAAAGTAATAAAAGGAATGTTATTGTTTTCCACAAACGGTTGTATTTTACTGAACTTAATTTCACAGTAATAAAGACCAATAGTTCCAGTGGTGCAAACCACCAAAATTGCTTTGAATGGCCCATAAACTCCAACATCTAGTGGTTGAAGCTTATGAGAACAATGTGGTGGGAATGAGTATCACAATTCCATTTTCCTTACAAAAACACAAAGCTGGCAGAGATATATGAGATTTGTGGTTATCGATGAGCAATAAAATGGGATTTTCCTTTGTTGATGATAGATGGTGAACAATAATATGTTTCAATACGTCCATAAATATGTCTGCTGTCGTCCAGCCGCTTTTATGAGCTAAACCAATAGCTCCAACAGGTCTGTCATTCACAAAGTGATCTTTTGCATGGACTCCAGGAAATACATAGACTGGTGGCAATGCAATTCCGGTTGCTGTTATAATTCTTGTAAAAGTTACAAGCTGTCCATGTTCAGAAGAAACTATCTGACCCACTTGTTTCTTGCTTTTCTCAGTGAGAACTTCCGGAGACGGTAGGACAGTCGTTATCCCAGTCTCGTCCAAATTTAGTATGCGGTTAGGCTGAAATTTGTATCTTTCTAATACGTTTTTGTAATTGGTAAAAAATACATTAACATTTGCAGCATTAGAACTGGGGTGCATGTGAACAGTCCACATGTGCCTCGTATCTTCATGTCCACATGTGCCCCAAGATACCACTTGTAGGTTAGAAATTATTTTTAAGAACGCAATGGTTTTGTAGCCAAAACATTGTAGGTAGAAAAACACCTAATTAAGGCTTATAAACATAAACTGCCAAATGCAGTGTATATACAGAGAGATCAATAAAAAAACCAATTAGGGCAGGCTGTGATATGTGTCATACGTTTGGCAGTACTGAAGTGTATTGTCAGTCTATGTCAAATTCGAGATTAGTAGGTTAGGTTTTGTTTGTTCTTTGACACAGGCTGTCGCAAAACTTAACCTGCAAATCTCGAATTTGACATAGACTGACAATACACTTCAGTACTGCCAAATGTATGACACATATCACAGTCTGCCCTAATTGGTTTTTTTTATTGATCTCTCGTTATAATGTACTTACTTGAATATCACACAAGAATGTATCACTCAAAATTATTTTGACACCATTAAAAGACGTTTTCAACTACAACACAAGAAGTAATAATATTCAAGAGTCATAACTTCACTACTATTTCCACAAGGTCCGTAAATATAGCAAGCCTAAGCATACTACGAATATATTTACAGACCTTGCTATTTTCAGTACAATCAGACATCTAGGAGAATTTTTTTGATACTATTCATACTATCTAAAGCGGAAAACTCAAGCTGTCCACATGCACCTCTTGTCCACATGCGCCCCTTCTCCCCTACCTGTTACATAAGAAAATAAATAATGCAGTACAATCTAAGTTACTGTTAAAATCTTAAATTAACTGGTAATTTGTTATTACATGATATTTTTTGTCTTGGAGCTGCTTAGTAACGGTGATACATTTGATATGTTGTCTTGCTACATTGTGTGTCCCAGAAATTCGACCAAAGTTTCTGAAATGTACTTAAACTAGTATCCAGAATGAAGACAACCACCTCATCTATCTACTTACAGAAATTTAAGGGTAAATTTAATAGATCACATTTATTAAGCCATATACAAATCTACAACACATATGTAAATAAAGAAATAGAAACTACAGTTTTACAAGCAATTAAGGATTTTGTCAATGGTATACTAGACAATGCAATAGTAATGATAATTTTCCTTCACAAATATTATGGTCTGGTGAAACTAGATTAACAAACAATGGTTGATGTATTAGGCTACATTTATTTTGGTCTACAGAAAACCTATATGTGCTCATACCTGTTCGACATCCAGTACGTTTTGGATTTAATGTCTAGTGTAGCATAATAGGGCCACAATTGGTCGTATAATTGTTAATGAAGCACTAACGTCTGACGTTTATCTGCTTTTATTAACAAAGAACATTGAAGATTTGCTGGATGAATTACCTTGAGGCTCATAGTTGTTGGTTTCATCAGGACGGTGCCTGAGCATATAATTTGTCAGGACATTTTTATATTCAATAAATTATTTGACTTTTTGGAGTGTTTATTCTGATCCCGCGTGTATATAGGTTTTCCAGTCATATTTCTACGTGTTTTAGTTCGTTAATTTGTGTGCAATCAGCTGTCACGGCCGCTGTAATTTTCTGTCGTTCATAATTATTTTTGTTGGCTTGTTTGGCATTTTTAAGATTTGGCACACAGCTTTTCTCTAGAAGGCTTGGTGAGCTGTTCTGGCTTTGGGTCGCCTGGTTGAACACTTGCGTTTGGATATCGTTCGGCAGCTGTTGCGAGCTGGCTATTGGAGTGCTTTTCTGCAGTAAATTTAGAACGCGACCCTGCGAGAGCGACAAAGAGGTATTCGCTCCATTGTGGTCTTTTTTGTGTGCCTCGCCAGTTTTTGGTCGTTCGACAGCGTTGGCTTGAGTCAGTTAGTCACCGGGCACCACTGATAGTTGATAGCGTGATTTTTGTCGCCCCCGCGCTTCGCGCGCGCGGAGGCGACCGGTGTTTATGTACTGTTACAGCGAGATTTGGCTTTGTGTTTTGTTGTTAGAGTTCGTGACGGGCTGTGAGAGGGTAAACTCGTGCTTTTGGGTGCTTTTGTGTCGTTGTCGTGTCGATGGCTGCCGCCGCTTGTTTCTTCGCGTAAGCCTGGAAGGTATATTTGTACACCACATGGTTGGGATTCTATTGAGCGTGCGAATTGCAGGCCTCGCAGTTTTTCGTCCTTGCCCAGCTGGGCTCTGCATCATTCCCTGGTGATAAAGGGCGTCTGTCTCTCTGGACAGTGTGCACACCCACAACTTCAAGCCACAGCCCATATACTAACGATGAGCGCCCCGTTTTCGGCCGACGCAGCTTTCAAGCGAAGCCGTTAATTAAGGTAGAGTGCTGTATTTATAATTAGTCATTCTTGTTTGCCGGCCAGCCAACTGCTCGCGCTGTATTTAAATGAGTCATTTATGGTCGCAAGCCCGCAGACGGCTCGTGTTGAATTTATAATTATTTATTCTTGTTTGCCGGCCAGCTGACGGCTCGCGCTGTATTTCAATTAGTCATTCATGTTTGCAAGCCAGCAGCCCGCGTTAGGGCCGCGTACCTATTGTTACTTTAGCTTAGTCGATTAGAGATAAAGCGTCCCCAGCTGGGTTATAGTTTTAGCCCATTTATTATGATTTGTTCTCATGGTGTGTACCTTCCTGATTCACTTGTGCGTAGACCAATAGATCGGTTTATTGAAAGATGCCTTATGATTTCCCCATGTGTTTGTGCATGCTTATTTTCAGGGTATATTATTTATACACTGTGTCAGATTTTATGTGAAGTGGAGCCTGAAAGCAGTTTAGAAACGTCGCAGGTAAGTCGGTGCACTTGTCGCTACATGTGTTGGGAGTCGTTGGCTATACACTAAAATCCTACCCCGTTTGGCTTTCGAGGTTCGGTTAAGCGTGGGTTTCAAGTCTGAATCTCGTGGCGCCCATTAATTTTGCAATACCCTATACATACCGTCACACTCGCCCGGTGTACCGTTTCTGACACCACGCCCATCTCCTAAGCGTATCAAGCCGTGGCCTTTAGCCTGTTTTGTGAGATTTCCAGGGTAAGTGATGACAGTTTCCGGACTTGTTGAAGCAAGTGGCACCCACCGTAGAGTGTCTTTAGAATCATTTGATATCGTAACAAATTCAAGCGTTGTAACCAATTTCATGTTTGAGCGTTTTGGTAACAGGTGAATGGTAACTCAGACATATTGCATAGCCACCAAGATCTTTTGATCTGATGCTGCTCCACTTCTTTCTATGGCATTATATAAAACACAAAGTCTATGTTCGCACATACGATGATGCAAATAAACTTTGTAAAAGCGTTATTCAAGCATTTTAAGGTTGTTAAATCTAATATCCGTAGGTCCTTAAACATCTTTTTTGCACTCCCGGGACTAAACGACCTGCTTTAGGCGTCATTTTGAAGGACCAAAGTGCCACTTTTAATCCCTCAGGGATTAAATAAAAGTTATGTGTTATACTAGACTATAAAATTTTATTTTATCGACAAGCGAAAAATTTTAATTTTCGAGCGACGAAAGAGCGAGTAAATTAATTTCGCGAGTCGATAATGAATTTTATAGTTTAGTATAACATTCTATTTTTTCCATAGTATCATCGAACTTCATACAAATTCAAACGTTATCTGAAAGATCATCAATTTCTGTGTAAGAAAAACCGCTGCTACCTTTTCCAGAAAGTGAAGAAAATGGCGGCAGCAGCATTTGAAAGTCGCGATTATCGCAACCGAATTTCGCGTGTCCATTCTGTTTTATCAGCATTAATCCGGTTTTTTTGATTTGTACTAATGAAATACGCTGACATAATTTCCAATAAAATTTCAATATTGTTGATTGTTTAAACAAATGAAATTCTATTTTTTATGTAATATTTTTCGATTTTTCCATATTTTTCTTGTTTTTTCATAGTTTTCATGCTTTTAATTCCAATTGAGAATAAAATAATTTTATTCGTTGAAACAATACTTGCGATCATTGTTAAAAAACAAATTTGATTCTATCGATTATTCCAAAGTCATTGATCTTTGGGCCGCTTTTTTAGGTCTTTTCGTGTTTTTCACAGCAAGTACGAATCCGTTTCGCATTTTTTTATTCATGCTATTTATTTGTCACGACAGGGATTGTTTGAACAAATTAGAAGTATTTTACTGGGAACAAAGATTTTTGAGCTATTTTTAAGCAGAAATTGTGTCTGCGACGTTGATTTAATTTACCAACTTTGTAGGACCCCGGCTGTACTATTCACAAGTGGCACATTCTGATTGGCTAGAGGGTAGCAAAAGGACCAACAAAGCCCATTCGTCAGTAGTTGGTATACTTTATGCTCACTTTCGTTTGAGAAGCAGTCAGCAACGGTCGCATCGCTGTCCTTTTTTGTAATCTCAACGGATTTTACTTCTTCAAAAAATGCTGTGTTTCGTTGACGATATACTATATTTGGCAACAGATAACAAAGACGAAGATGACAAAGAATTTGACGCAGAAAGTTTTGGTTCTGACCACGAAAACTAGTGATAAGTTGCTTCGATGCTTTAATTGTTAGCTACTCCTGTAATTTTAACTTTTAATATAATACCAAATTTATTAAATGGGCAAATTGGTTCAATAATAATTCATTGCGAACTTTTCATAATCTTTGTGATTTTTATAAACCAACATTTTATGCATAAATCTACAAAGAAATTAAATTCGTTTTTACAAAACAAGACTATTACTTATTTAAACACGCTTCCATTCTCTTACAGACTCAATTTCTGCTTAAAATAGCTCAAAAATCTTTATGTTCCAAGTTAAATACTTCTAATTTGTTCAAACAATCCCTGTCCTCATAAATAAATGGCATGTTTCAATAAAACTGCGAAACGGATTCGTACGTGCTGTGAAAAACGCGAAAAGACCTAAAAAAGCGGCCCAAAAATTAATGAACTTGGAATAATTGATAGAATCTAATTTAGATAGAACTAATTCATTCTCAATTGGAATTGAAGGCTTTGAAAATATGAAAAAAAACAAGAGAAGTAAGGAAAACTCGAAAAATATCTCATAAAAAATAAAATTTCATTTGTTTAAACCAGTGGTTCCTAAACTTATTTGGCCTACCGCCCCCTTTTCAGAAAAAAAAAATATTTAGCGCCCCCTGGAAATCTACATTCTTTAAGCGAACAAACAGAAAGGTATTGTAGTGGTAGCTTCTTGAGACTGATAATTATCTATAAGAGTATTTCTAGGTAGGAAATTATTTTGAAAGAATAAATTAATTAGCAATTAAAAAGTACAAGGAAGGATTTATACAGAGTGTCCAAAAAATGGCGGATTAACTCTACGGTGCCTTACTGAGGGATGCCTTATGAACCCTGGAAAAATATGAAAAAAAATCGCTGGGCCGTATTTTTCGAAATATTTCGAAGTTAATAAAAATAAATCTGGCAACATTGATACTGCAACAATTTCTCAATCAAAAATGTATCCATAGTAAGTTGTTAATATGTTGGTAACACTGTAAGTCTATGTCAAATTCGAGGTTAGTAGGTTAGGTTTTGCGTCAGTTTTGACACAAACTGTCGCAAAACCTAACCTGCTAACATCGAATTTGACATGAACTTACAGTGCCACCAACATATTATTCATACAACAAACATTTCAATGCCAAGCTTGATTTCGTATATTATTATTGTACAAAGCCTGTTTGCCATATTTAGTAATTGACAAACTCAACAGGAAATCAGTTTTTTAAAATACTTAAATATTGAAAACAATTTAGTTAAATCCCAAGAATATTAAAAAACAGATATTTTAATAAGTCCCAGATATATTTGACACTATAATTATACACTAGTTATTTAAATAAATGGATTTCATTACCCACCTTTGAGCAGAAATATTTCGAAAAATACGGCCCAGGGAATTTTTTTCATATTTTTCCATGGTTCATTAGGCATCCCCAAGTAACGCACTGTAGAGTTAATCCGCCATTTTTTGGACACCCTGTACATTAAAAGTACAACATAAATATTTGAGAATTGTTTAATGAATGATACATTAGATACAGTTACTGTTAAATTGCGAATAGTTTATTAAAAAAGGTCCGAGCATATAAGTTGATTTAGTTGGGATAGTTGTTTGGTAACATCAGAGCTTAGATTTTAATTTGTAGGTATTAACTGACAATCGGAATAACGAAAGTGAAAGCCAAACTCAAATAATTATCTGAAATGTTATAATAAAATAACGTATAGAAATTTTTTATAAATTATTATTGCTAGAGAAAATGATATTTTTAAAATAAACAAATCTTTTCTGAATTTTTAACTTGTATTTTGAGTAAAAGCAAATTTGAATAATAAAAGCCCTTTATTATAATGGTATTTACTTTCTGAATGGTGTATTAAAGGGTATGATAAAGTAAAATTAAAGAAACGGAGAATAAACAGACTAAATAAATAAAGTAATAAATGGTATGAAGAAGAATAAGAACATTAAATAATGCTAAATAGTCTTCATGAAATAAATACATCTGTAACTTGCATTTTGTGTGTTTATTTGGAAAATAATGTTACACTATGTTACACAACAGATGAAATATGTACGAATGGTTTTTCTAAATCTTCTTATCTTTTCTTCCTTCTTTCAGCTTTCACCGCCCCTTTATTTTTATTCACCGCCCCCCAAATGCACCCGAGCCTACTATCGCCCCCCTGGTTCGTTCCAGCGCCCCCCAGGGGCGATATCGCCCACTTTGGGAATCACTGGTTTAAACCATCAACGCAATAGAAAATTTATTGCAATTTACAATGTCACGCGTATTTCATTAGTACAAATCGAAAAAAACCGGATTAATGCTGATAAAACAGAATGGACACGCGAAATTCGGTTGCGATAATCGCGACTTTCAAATGCCGCTGCCCCAATTTTCTTCACTTTCTGGAAAAGGAAGCAGTGGTTTTTCTTACACAGAAATTGATGATTTTTCAGATAACGTTTGAATTTGTATGAAGTTCGATGATCCCGAGTGGTGTAGCTTGAACAAGCGTCCACGTTCGATCAGCAGAGTTAAGCAACGCTGTCTCTGGTCAGAACTTGGATGGGAGTTCCACGGCTGCATCTCTCGGCGCCTCGTGGTACGGCTATCACGGAAAAAAGTTGGTCCCGGCGGTCATACAACATCATGACAGTCGTTAGTGGGGTTGTAAGTCCTCATAACTGCACAGCGACGCCTATAATTGGCCTAACGGCTGTTGGCTGAGTGCGAAATAAATAAATAAATAAATAGATACTAGAAAATAGGATCTGAGAAACAATCAGAATCCTGAAATTTTATGATACTAGATATTGAAACAAAAAAATTTTTAAATTATTTTTTATAGTGCCGTTCGGTCCACACGTGGCAACACTGCCATTTTGTGTTTCCCCATCAATGACTTTGTATAGGAACCAAACATAAATTTTAATCCTTTTAATTTAATTAGGCGTATATTTCACAAACATATATTGCATACGGAAAATGCTTAACAAAGCGTCAGCAGTAATGTAATCAGTGCTCGAATGACCCGGTGAATAGCCTGCAATTCTGCACTCTGCTAGTTTGTTTGTTATGAAATTGAATACGCAAGTGCATATGCGAGCTGAAACTAGGGCAAATATTAAACTTTGTAAGCTAAGTCAGTATTTTTATATGTATAAATAGAAAAATATTCTAGTCAATAAATATACAGTTTGAAGTTTTGTTTCACTGTGTCACGCTGACCAACGGCCCCAGGTCTTTTTTGGTACATCATCTCGCGTGAGACCGCACGAGACCGTTGGTTTGCACCCCTTTTTAATTCCTGCACCCCTAAGATATTCCTGCAACTGTCCAAATTAAATTCATACAGTCCACTACAAGCTCCACCCTGAACATTTTGGTCCTTCGATCCTTTAAACGTTCCAGCCCCTAACATTTTGGTCCTTTCGAGCCTTTCAACGTTCCTGCCCCTAGCATTTG
Source organism: Agriotes lineatus (assembly GCA_940337035.1). Taxonomy (NCBI): domain Eukaryota; kingdom Metazoa; phylum Arthropoda; class Insecta; order Coleoptera; family Elateridae; genus Agriotes; species Agriotes lineatus. Next base: position 22,495 of record CALNHX010004738.1, read on the forward strand.
GTCCAGTGATCCCTTAAAACGTACCAGCCCTCATCGAACAAGACCGTTACGATGGCGCAGCGACGGGAGATTTTCACAACCCAAGAAGATTTAGCTGAATCCATTCGCAGGCAGATTATCAACGTGAGGAAGGATGGCCCATCAAGAAAAAATGCAGCATATATCACCGCTCGCAGATCCACCATAAAACAACTTTGGGAAGAATTTGAGGCCAACCATTCAGACCTGGCGAAGGAAGTCGAGGAAGAACACCCTTATTTTAAAAAACAATTTTTTTCAGCAAACCAAAGACGTTTACAATGAAGGGGTTGCCCTGCTCGACAAGTGCGAAGAAAATCTAGCCACACTAGGTGAAAGTTCACAGCAGCCAGCTGTACCAAAAGATACGACCGCACGTGCTGACAAGGAGGGACAGTTTCGAATAAGAAGGCTACAGATCAAGGTGAATTCACTCCAAAGCGACATTCAGGAAGTCTGGAATAGGTTGAATGAGGAATGCAGTAAAAGGTATTGTGAATACAACATTAAGAATTTTAAGGATGATTGGGATGACATCAGAGCTCTAAACGAGGAGATACTATCCCACGGTAGCTACGACGACAAGGAGTTCCGTGAGACCAAGAAGATGGTCAACGAAATAATTGTAGTCCTGTACCAACACATCCAGGATGGAGAGGTTCAAAGTGTCAAGGAACACAGCCATGCGAATATAGTGTTGCCTACTCTTAAAATTCCATTTTTTGAAGGGACCTACGAAGCATGGCCTAGCTTTCATGATATTTTCCGAAGAATTGTTCATGAAAATTCACGACTAAGTAAGGCGGAAAAAATGCATTACTTAAAGTCACAGTTACTAGGGGAAGCCAACAAGTTAGTGCAACACCTGGAGGCAACTGAAGCCAATTACGAGTCTGCATGGTTCATTATAAGGAACAAATACGACAACACCAGGCTGCTACTTGCGAAGTATTTGGATGACATATTCAACCAGGCAACCCTGTCAAACGAATCTGCAGAAGGGATCAAGAAACTCCATGACACGACTGCAGAATGCCTAAGAGCAATTGAGAACTTAGGAATTGAAACGGCCGCATGGGGGCCTATCATGTGTCATATAGTGACACGGAAGTTGGACAAGGAAACCAACAGACTGTATGAGCAGTCACTAACGGCACCAAGAGAAGTGCAAAAATTCGAGCAGCTACTGAATTTCTTAGAAACAAGATTTCAGTCGCTGGAAGCTGTACAAAGACGGAACAAACTCGAACCCAGAAAACAAGGAATTGGGAAACCATGGGAAAGTCACCAGGATCGGTGGGCAGTGAAGACGTACCACACTGCTGACATATCGTGCTTCCACTGCGGAGGATCACACAGCATTAAATCCTGCCCAAAATTCAGCAATCTAAATATATTCGAACGTTGGGACTTCATAAAGAATAAAAAATTATGTTCAAACTGCTTCAAGCCTACAGGAAAATATAACTCCAGACACTTTTGCCCAGGGAAATGCAAGGTATGTAATAAAAGACATCATTGGCTTTTGCACGAAGATTTTAACAAACAACAGCCTCCCAAGACCACAACGGCAATTTCAAGTGCGACAGCAACCAATAAGAACGAAAACATTGTTGCAAGCCTAGTAGGAAGACAGCATCGCAACGTTTTGCTTGCAACTGCCCTAATTAAGGTCCAGTCATCCTCAGGGAGTTTGGAGTATCTCAGAGCCCTGATAGACTCCGGATCACAGGCATCATTCATCACAGGAGATGCAGCTCAAACGCCGGGTCTACCAGAAGAAAAGGTGAGAGTGCACATTTCTGGATTAGGCAAGAAAGGAGCAGGTACAGCCCGAGGACGATTAACTGTAAACCTACGTCCACGATTTCCAAGCAACTACACAACCACATGTGAGATGCTGATACTGCCACAGCTAACCAAGTCACTTCCAGAAAAACCAGTCGAAAACTATCAACTTCAGGACTGTAAGAATATGGTGTTGGCTGATCCACTATTTCAGAAACCTGGACCAATAGACGTTATCCTAGGAGCAGACATCTACAAGGAAATCATTTTGGAAGGAGTACGAAAATTCAACGGAGGCCTGTTAGCGCAAAACACGGAACTTGGATGGATCATCACGGGGAATGCAACAGCACCATCAGAAGAAAGGAAAATTCTTAGCATGGTCGCATGTGCTGCAGAAGATGAACAACTCACAAAATTTTGGGAGATTGAAGAAGTTGTACCAGAAAAGATGATGTCCAACGAAGACAAGGAATGCGAAGAATTCTACAACTGCAACCACCAGAGAAATGCTGATGGTACATATACAGTGAAAATTCCGTTCAAGGAACCAATAGAAAAGCTTGGGGATTCGAGAAAAAAGGCAGTCGCACGGTTCCTTCAACTAGAGAAGCGATTAGAAGAAAATAAAGTTCTAGGTAAAGAATACAAAACATTCATGAAGGAATACTTAGAACTGGGACATATGAAACGAGTTCAACCAGGAGCCAATATACGAAAAACCTACTTCATCCCTCATCGAGCAGTAGTAAAGGAAGACAGCATTCAAGTAAGTCTATTGACAGCCAAGTCAAAGGTTGCACCTATAAAAATGAAGAAAACGTTGCCAAGGCTGGAGTTATGTGCAGCATCGTTAGCAGCAAAAATGTTGAAGGAAGCTATTAGTGCACTGGACATCCCCAGCATCTCCATCTTCGCGTGGTCAGATTCCATGATAACCTTATCCTGGATAAGAGCATGTCCGGAGAAATGGAAAACATTTGTTGCAAACAGGGTAACAGAAATATTGGAAGTAACCCCCAGCGGAAATTGGCATCATGTGCGCTCAGAGGACAATCCAGCAGACGCTGTATCCCGAGGGCTCACTCCTGTCAAACTACAGCATCATCTATTGTGGTGGAACGGGCCGCAATGGTTACGAACTAATCCTTTGCCACTGACGGAAACAACTATTCCCATAACAGCTACAGAAGAGGAAAAGATTCACCAAGTCCAAGCGTTTATCGCATCAAAAGAAGAATTGGACATCTTGTCCAAATATTTGTCACTGCAGAAGTTACTGCGGGTCACTGCATACTGTAACAGGTTTGCTCAAAAATGCAGAAGACAACTGTTTCCGACCGAATACCCTACGGCAGCAGAACTCAACAATTGCCTTATTCAAATCATCCGTATAGTGCAAGCACGCAGCTGGGCAACAGAGATTCAAACCTTGAAGAAAAACATCTCGGTTCACACAAAAAGTTCCTTGGCACCATTACGACCATTCATCGATGATGAAGGAACTCTTAGAGTGGGAGGACGACTTCAAAATTCGATGTTGCCATATAATGAGAAACATCCTATACTCATTCATCATAATAGTCATCTAGCCCACCTAATAGTGAGAGACGTCCATCAGAATCTGCTACATGGCGGAAGTCAAGCTACAGCAGCATACATCCGTAGAAAATTCTGGATCATCAATGTGAAGAAAATAATACGCAAAGAAATTCACACATGTATGAAATGTTTTGCATTCAGAAGACAACCGTTGCAGCAACTCATGGGCAATTTACCTGAGCCTAGAGTAACGCCGTCCCTGCCATTTTCTCACACTGGCCTGGATTATGCAGGGCCAATACAAATCAGAACCGCAAAAGGAAGAGGGAATAAGTCATACAAAGGATATATTGTCATCTTTGTATGTTTGGCTACCAAAGCAGTTCATTTGGAGGCTGTCAGTGATCTAACAACAAACGCCTTTTTGGCAGCCTTCAGAAGATTTACATCTGCAGAAGGACTTCAAGAAAACTCTAGGAGACTTTAGCGTTCAAGAAAAACTTACTCAAGAAGGAATCCAGTGGCACTTTATTCCACCGGCAGCTCCCCACTTCGGAGGAATCTGGGAAGCAGCGGTGAAGTCAACAAAGTATCACATGAAAAGGATTGTAGGGACCAGTACCCTCACGTTTGAAAAACTATCGACCCTCCTGTACCAAATAGAGGCATGTCTCAATTCGAGACCACTTTGTCCATTAACCATAGATCCCAACGATGTGGTAGCGTTGACCCCTGATCATTTTCTAATTGGAAGGGAACTTATAACACCAAATGAACCACCATTAGAAGTACATTCAGAAACACTGACAAGATGGAAACTACTTCAAAAGTTGAAAAGCGACTTTTGGAAAATATGGTCTAAGGAATACCTATCTGGGTTACAACGCAGAACGAAATGGACTTCGAAGGAAGAGAATTTGCAAGTAGGGGATCTAGTGTTACAAAAGGATGAAAACAGTCCTCCCAATCGATGGCCTTTAGCAAGAGTGACAGAAGTGCATCCAGGTACAGATGGCATTGTCAGAGTTGCAACCGTTAAGACAAAGGGAGACACAATTCTCAAGCGTCCTATTACCAAGCTCGTTCCGTTACCAAGACAGGAGGCAGAGGAAGGAAGAAGAAAGCAAAGCAGGGGTAGTGGAGTGTCAACAGTAACAAAAACTATAACACTCTTACTTACGTTATGCACCATAATTTCGGCAACCAAGGGGTCGTATACAGTAAAGTATCCGTCACCTGGCCTATTCATTGAAGAACTTGGCCACGCAAAACTCTCGAGGGGAAACTTCAGGATCGAAGTAGCAGTGAACATCTCCAGCATCCAAGTAGATGAAGAAGATATAAACAAGACAATCCAACAAATGAATACCTTATGCGACAAGGCACTGGTATTATCTGCAGAATCCCATTGCAAAGAATTAAATCATCACCTGAGAGAGCAGCAAAGACAGATAATCTGGAATATGAGAAGCATTTATAGTCAAGATGTCAGAACCAAGCGAGGATTATTAGGGCAACTACTAACCTCAGTGTTTGGAGTCAACGATGAAGTCTACCATGACATCGAATCATTGGAGAAAAATCAACTAGAATTAATACATTCATCTAATCGTCAGACGAAGATCATGTTGTCAACTGCAGCAACTCTAAATGAGAGTGAAGCCAGAATATCCCAGAAGTTGGATAATTTTCGAAGAAAACTCAATGAAGGGTTGCTAGCAATCAATGAGATGGAACCTTGGTACAAGAAGGCGGACGACAACAAGCTAAACATACATGTGTTGACATCATATCAGATGGCCACCAACTACTTACAAGAGATGGGTGAGAAGTACAAACAACTTCTAAATGTAAAATTTAAAAGGGCAGACATCATGCAATTTATTCCATCGTCACAATTTGACAGAATAATGACTAATGCAATGGTCAATCTTCCAGCAAACCTAGAGATTCTTACTACGCCAACGCACAAGATGGAAGTTAGCTTCAACAATGAATCAACCGAGATCTTCAGTTATTTTCACATAACTGAGAAGCGGGAATACAACTTGATAAAACCAACTCCTATTCCAGTAAAGAAAGGAAATGGAGCCTACGCATCACTGAACTTGCCAATGGAGTTCTTAGCTATCAACTACAACGAACAAACCTATTTTGAAATCCAAGAGGACAAGTTAAAGGAGATCGAGCCAATAGGAAAACATCTTTACCTATGTAGGCCATCCGCCGTTCGAAGTATTGAAGACAATCCTAATTGCATCATTGACGAAATCTATCAACGATTAAACAAGATCAAATGTTTGGTCCATCAGTTTACAGTTAAGACACTGGTATGGAAGAAACTGTACGCAGCGAATACATGGTTGTTTATTCCCAATCAACCCACAACAGCAGCAGTACAATGCAGCGGGAATCGAGAAGATGTGAAGATTCAAGATGTTGGCATAATCCAGATATCCCCAGATTGTACTATATACACAAAACGGACTACCTTGCATACTCAGCTATTCACTACTATTCCTGTCGTAGCTGGGTTCAACAAACCAATGCAAGTAATTATTAACACTACTTTGCAGAATACGAGCACCCACCCTCAACTGCAAATGGAGGAACCTGTGTTGCTACCGTCCGATCATTTTCAACGCCTACAAGAAGAAGAAGACGAGTTGCAGCTACATCAGGAATATCCATTGTGGCACCATCAACATACCATCATGGTGAACACTGGTACTACAATCGGTATCTTCGTATCAGTTTGTATCATCTGGACATTATGGAAGTACTGGAGAAAGAATAGGAAACCGCAGCCACGCCCAAATTCAGACCCGTCAGAGAGCTTCAGGTTACAACCACTGCCACCTAACGAAGAAGATGGAGAGACAGCCTCAGCCACACCATCCCGGCCCTTTGTCGTTCTGCAGAATGTTTAGGAACCAAACATAAATTGTAATCCTTTTAATTTAATTAGGCGTATATTTCACAAACATATATTGCATACGAAAAATGCTTAACAAAGCGTCAGCAGTAATGTAATCAGTGCTCGAATGACCCGGTGAATAGCCTGCAATTCTGCACTCTGCAAGTTTGTTTGTTATGAAATTGAATACGCAAGTGCATATGCGAGCTGAAACTAGGGCAAATATTAAACTTTGTAAGCTAAGTCAGTATTTTTATATGTATAAATAGAAAAATATTCTAGTCAATAAATATACAGTTTGAAGTTTTGTTTCACTGTGTCACGCTGACCAACGGCCCCAGGTCTTTTTTGGTACATCATCTCGCGTGAGACCGCACGAGACCGTTGGTTTGCACCCCTTTTTAATTCCTGCACCCCTAAGATATTCCTGCAACTGTCCAAATTAAATTCATACAGTCCACTACAAGCTCCACCCTGAACAGACCTAACGAATTATATATATGACATTGAAAAGTTTTATCACACTAGACTTTAAGTGTCACCGCCGCTCGTACTATTATGTTTATTATATTGAGCCAAGGCAAAGTAAACTTGAAATTTATTTGATCACTCGATATAGTAATTATGCCGATAAAAACTAATATAACTGCTCTCTGGGGCGGCCTTTGCCTTTGCCGCTTGCTTATCAATTAACACCCGATATTTTTCGTCGGTGAGTGTGCGACTGTCAATGTGCTGTGAAGTCTGCAGTGCAATTCGTTCAAACGATTCATTTCATTCGGTCCCATTCTGACGCGTACGCAATGTAGCAGTAGAACAAATGAAATGAATCTTTGGAGCCGAATCACTGAACCGGATTCCACCAGTGAACGGGATTCCAAGAGTCAAATCTCTGCCCAGCTCTATAAAGGTTGGCGTGGGCTATTTGCAGCTCTCTGTGTCAGGCCCGCGGAGTGACGTAACGCTGATTGGTCATTCAAGTGCATGTAATCTGTGGGGCGTGGCCGTAGGACGCACAGTGGTTGCAATGCTTCAGATCGTGTATCACAGCAGTTTACGTTTTGCTAAGCTTAAAAGCGCGGAATTTATAAACTTAAATAACAAAATTTTGCCTAGTGTGCCGTATTAACAAATGCTGCTCTTCTACTTAACTTAGTTGTTATTAAATTTATTTCACAAGAATCTTCTTGCAGTTGAATTCAACACATTTTAAAAGTGTGTTAATATAATGAGATGTGAAGGTTAATCAAGTAGGTACATATAAAAAGAAAAATAATGAAAAAACTATTATTGCGGCCGTTTTTAAAGGTTTTGATGCTCAGAGCACTATATTCTTTGGGAATTTTATTATAAATTAAGCAAATTTGTGCCTTGGAGTTGTCGGCAGACCCCTAGGCCGAACATTGACGTTGTGAAAATCGGACCTATAGGTAAGTAATTTTTCTAGACAAGTATTTTGGGTACCCTGTACTGATGATTTTATGAAACAAGCTAGCAGAATGGTGTAAACGCTTATTGTGCATGTTTAACCAGTGCACATCAGTGAGTTTGTGAGAAATTCTCATGTATTTGCGTATACCAAATATGAACCTAAGGCAGGAATTTTGAACCCGTTGCAGTCTATTGTTATCCACTATGCTTAAACAAGGTTCGTACACAACATCACAGGAACTCAAACGAGATAGTACTAGTGATTCGCATAGCATAGCTTTAATTTCAGTAGTTAGTAAATGCCTGTGAAGGTACAAAACTTTTAAACTTGCATAAGCAGATTTAAGTAAGTAATTTAGATACATGTGTAAAATTTAATTCATTATCAATTGTAAAACCAAGATTATTAACTGTGTCAACTAGTTCAACTCGGCATTAATAATTAGTGTATTTATAAGACTGATTGACAATATTCACAAGGTCTTCATTAAGACGTTCGCAGGCAAGCTGTACTTCACTAGGCTTAAAAGATAAGTATATACATTTGGGTGCCATCGGCGTGTTGATGACCTACAAAACTTCAGAACTTTACTCAAATTTAACGTGTTAATAGTATACAACAATGGTCCTAATATGGAACCCTGAGGTACTCTTGCTTCTACCGGTAATCCTGTATCATCAGTAATTTTAACAATTTGACTTCTCTTACCAAGGTAGCTTTGAAATAGTCTTATTGGCACAGACTAAAAGCCTATGTATTTTAATATTGACAAAAGCGTCGTGTGGTTAATCGTGTCAAACGCCTTACTGTAGTCCAGGACACAAGCAATGTTAATTCATGCTGATCAGTATGATTTAGAATATCATCAGTGATGTCCAACAACGACGTGGAGCAGCTGTGTCTCGGACGAAAACCGGACTGTGTGCTAGGTAATACGTTGTTCTTATCAACAGTAATGTATTAAGTGCATAGTGACTTGCCGATAATGCTGGTCAGATTGCATGACCGCTGGATTGTTTAGAAAATATTTTCTAAACAATCCAGCGTGGTGCAATCTGGTCAGCATTATCGAAGCAAGGAACTATGCACGCAATATATATTTGCGTGACTATTTCTTGAATCCATTAAAAAACTAACGAATCATCATTTTAATGAGTAAGGTGAAGTTTTACCGATAAGTTGTTATATAACAATAATTATCGACGCAAGCCATTTTTGATTGGTTGAAAGTTCAAAAAGCGAGTGTGATCATTGGTCAAATGACATCGTTCGACAGCTGTATGCAATAGTCAAGATAATCCCCAATGTGATCACTCTGTTCCCATTACAAAATCTACACTTATGGCATTAACTAAATTTAATGTAATATTCCTGTTTTCCTACAATTACTTTAATGTTCAACATCCTATTCGTTGTTGAAATCTTCCCTTTCGTAGAAGACAATAAATTAATTTCATTTGTTTTGACGATTTTGTCTTGTAAAAACTGTTCATGTTGCATTACGATTTCTTCCTTAATTAACGATGCCATGGCTCCACTATAAACTTAAGCGAAATATTCATGGTTTCTAAAATTTAACTAAAAATAGTAACGTATAAATTTGTCCTTCGTCCTCTCCTTCCTCTAATAAAAATGCTCTGGTATGTCTTCGTTTGGTGTGATTAACATAGTTCTGGTGATTTACATAAATGGAGTTTTTTTTTTGCTCCTTGAACCACTCTTCACGCACGTCCACTATTTCAATATTGTTCAGGTTCTCTCTTGTGTTTGGCTTTCTTTCCTGTTCCTTTTACATCGTGTTGATGCACTGATTCCTGTGCTCATCTTGCTATGTTTTTTCATTCTTAGCCTGGCTTCTTTCTTGAATTAGCTCGCTGTACCCTCTTCGATCATAATTTTTGTTTCGGTTCTGATTATTATAATTATTGTTGTTGCTCTCGTTCCTGTAGTTATTACTATTGTAATTGTAATTGTGTCTTCTCAAATAGCCCATTAGAAGATCATTTATTCTTCCCTCAAATATCGGTAGCATGTCGGCTTGCAACCCTCTCCTGTTTACCACCTCGTTTCTATCAACCATTTGGTTTGCTACTTACCTGATCTATTCTGTGACCTCTACTTTCGTAGCTTTAGCCTTAAGTACTACCGTTTGCTCAAAACTACTCTCCATTCTATTCAGTTCGCTGCAACTCTACCATTATTTCCTTTTTAAAGTCGGCTTTGTAGGCGTAAATTTTTTCGTATATCTTATTTATCTCCAAACGCAACTCCTGTTTATTTTCTGCCTGTATTTTTGCCAAATCCTCTGTTTGTTTGCTCATTGATTCTTGCAATTTTTCTTCCATTCTTGTCAATTCCTCCGTCTGGTGGCTCATATTTTCTGCAGCAAATACTCTGCTTTCTTCTGCGCTGCGTTGTATTGCCCTTTGCATGTTTTCTAGCATCGTTTCTTTATTTTCCTCCGCACTGCGCTGTGTCGCTTTCTGTTTTCCTCTGCAGTGCGCTCTATTGTTTCCTGCATGCTTATATTTGCTTCCTACACGTTTAAGTTTATTTGTGCGATTATGCACATTATTTGTTCGATATTAATGTCTTTCTTTGCCTTTTTGCCTTGGCTATCTTCTTGGTCTCCCCGTTCTTCATGTTGCTGGCTTTTTGTGCCGATTCTCTTCCAATGCTTCTTCTTGATACCTGGTTTCTTTTGTCCTCTTATCTGCCATTTTTGCTTAATATTGTGTCGGGTTGGTTAATTATCGTAAATGCTATTTTTAATGTGAAATAAAGCTTTACTTTTTAATGATGAGCCTCATTTTCTGTTCGCCCCACGTTGGTCTGACAATTTATTATAATATTACCTACTGCTTTTGAGGGTTTTTTTATAATTAATTATGACTCCAATTCTTTCTACTGTTATAATGTGCCCGCCTAATAATTATTTTCTAATTTTTACATAATTAATAAAATTACTCTATCTGCAGGGTTAGGTTGCTACGTCCAAAATACTATTACTAACTTGCTAATATAAATTATTTAAAGTTCTTATAAACATTTATTTCTACGCATTCTGTGCGCTGGCTATTTAACTGACGGGATTTTCCTAATGTGATATTTCTGCTTGATGGAACCGACATTAATTCCAAGACGGTTCCCTGGTGTCGAAAATAACTTAAACAAGCTCCGTGTTCTATTAAAATTGTTAATGTCTACGCAGTAAATGCTGTTGCTATACAAGAAAAATTGAAAGTAAGTATACCACGTCACGAAACAAAGCACTTCTACTGATACCACTACCGGAAGTTAAATGCAAACCTACGGCACTAGAACAAAACCACCAAAAAGACACTTTTCTGGCTTCTAAGATGACCTCGGTGTATCTGCAGCCTCGTTTAAGGTCCCACGATGCTCAGGACAGGATATCGTTACCGGCTGTTAGCAAGGCACGAATCGGCTCTCGTTGTCCACCTGGATGTCGCCTGCAACTTGGATTGCTTTTGGACGGTTTTCGCTAAAGTCGGAGGCCGCATTATAGGGCTGCGGTATAACACACGTATATACTCACTTATGCACCTGGACAGGTACTTACAAAATTGGCTAGACCTCTGTAAAATTATTTCAAAATACCCTGGCTTGCACTTTACCAATTGATGTTTCGTTCTATAGTTGTTACGGAAGCTCAATCTGAGGGAAAACTTTCACAAATCACCTTGGTCATAGTCTCTCAATAAAAACACAACTTTTTGGTAAACTTGAGTATTTATTCGCACATAAAATATTATTTATTAGGGGAGCTTAGCGAAAAACACAACCAACTTCTTGATGAAGCTGCCTCCCTCAATATTTTTATTTACACTTTCGTTTTAGTTGCAAGAATTGCCAAGCCTACTTTGGTTTAGATTTGTTTTTGCATAAAAAATAATGTTATTCTAAAAACATCATACTGTCAATTATTGACAAGGCCTACTCTATTTTATAACAAATCTGAACTTTAAATTATTACATCTTCTGGATATTTTTACAAGAAGTATCTATTTTTATTAGTTATGTTATAAATTCCTAATAATTTTTATTTTACTTATGAGGCTACTAAAATGTAATCATAGCAATATGTAAGTGTAACATAGACCTCAATTCCTGTATAGAAAGCGTTAGAATGTAACGGGACAAGTGTAAATGAAATGTTTGACTTGTATTCATACTGTTAGGAAAAAAAACTGTTATTGTAATAAAGCTAAAACATAATGTTTATGCATTTTAAATTTTTAAGACAAACTGTAAGAGTCAAATGAAATTTTTGGAGAATGAATTTGTATGCATATTTATTTGTTTTCCAGTATATAAACTGTTGATAATAGTGTTCATATGAATTCTTCGACTTTTGACGTAATAAATTATCTATTTTAGCTGCAGTTACTGCTAACATTTCTGGAGGGGTATACAGTTCACTTATACTTTATAGCACTTACAAAAAACGTCAAATTTATTTATTTATATACATTATCATAGGATGCTTTTATAAAATAATTTCAAATCAGCGGAATGTATAGTGAGGTAACTAGTTTATCGTCCTACTAGTAATGTTTTATAATAATAGAGATCACCCTCACATCTTTATATTCTTTCATGGTAACATTTTGAAAATTTAATAATTTCAGGAATTACAATAAACTAATTTCGGTGTTTGTACTTATATTATAAAATCTATAACCGGCATTACCTTAATTATCAATCAATGAGATCATTTCCTCATTGTCTTCAACCGTACAGTTTCTTTATTTGTTGTGAGATATTCCTGCTTGTGAGTATTTTAATACAAGCGTGAGAATATTCTCACACTATTACAGAATGGAATTATTCTATAATTGAAAATTGAACAAGAAGATTACTATTCTAAAGTAGTAGTAGAATTGTTTTTTGGACAAGTAGAACTTAAACAGTTTTTTAGGTTAATTATTATCAGTAGAGTATTGTGGACCGTTCTAGAACCACCCCTCACCACTTGCCTTGAGTTGAAGGCCAAGGCCACGTTTAATGTCAAGAACTCGGTCAGGGCCACGATCAAGATTACGGTAAAGGTCACGGTCCACGTCAAGGTCATGATCACGGTCAGGGTCATGATCACAGTCAGGATCATGATCACGGTCAGGGTCATGATCACGGTCAGGGTCATGATCACGGTCAAGGTCATGTTCACGGTCAAGATCGCTTTCAAGGGAAAGACCACATTTAAAGTCACGCCCATGTTCAAGGGCAATGCCACATTCAAAGCTAGATTTACGCCTCACCACACGGCCTCAAATTCAAGGTCAAGGCCAACTCCCGCCATATGTAATCTTGGAAATGTGAAAATAAGATCGCAGGCACTTTTGAAGAGTAGGACGTACAAATTAAATAATTCAAGTTTGAAGTAGGTGAGCGTAGGGTTTGCTTGGAGTTCACAATTTACCTCAGTTATTATAATACGGGGTAACAAAAATGACTGGATGCAGTTAGAGGAGTGGGAATAGACAGCCCTAATTGCAAATTAAGGAGTGATTGCTAAGTACTTCTATAGTCACGAAGCTCATTGGCCTCCTGTGGACGTAAGAAGGAAGATGATTGTATTCCAACCGATTCAGACAACGAAGATAATAGAATTGGAGGAAGATGGCGTGTCAGGGGTGTGCTTTGCGAAAGAAACTGTGGAGGAACTGTGGCGTTTGCAAGAGCTCGTGGAACTGCGGTCCGCACTATTAAAATAGTTGGACTTTGAGAGTTCCTATAAAAAAATAGTTAATGGAGTAGTAAACGTTTCTGGGGACACTATATCCATTATAACGTCTGTGCTGGAACAGCTGGAGGAGAAATCTGAAAAGACTGCGTATATCTTGGAAGTTCTAACGTTCGCCAGTAGTATGGTAACGTAACGTCGGCATTTGGGAGCATAGTCATGTGGATGTGTTATGCTGAGACCGCTTGGCTAGCAGCAAGAGACGTACCTAGTGCTGTTGAACGACTATTCAGTTCGTTAGAGGATTTATGATGCATCACACGAAGTCGTATAGGGTTTAGGACGCAGCGGGTATAGTGACAATAGGCTGTATAAAGAAGCAAAGTGTACAAAAATGGTGCAGCTCTTTGTCGACTATTTCTATACGGAGCCATAGCACAGCGCCTCTTTATAGATTTGATGGTTAGTCCCCACCTGGACGGACATATGTATGAAGTAAAAGAGTTGATAGAAAAGAAAGAAAATGAAGAAGAGCGTGACGACACGAAGAATAAGGCGTACAACTTGCATACGTAGATGTATGCGCACAAAGAAACTTAGAGAGGACTGTGGGAACTAGAACATATAGACAGGTTACTGTGAACGAAGTACTGCGAAACGTCCTGCGTGCAGAAAATAGGCAGAAAATGTATGTAGAACTCTTTGCAAGTAGTGCGTAGCTTTGTAATCCATGTAGCGACGATACGTAGCACTGTATTTGTGCGCAAAGAAAAAACAATATAAAGTAAATGTGGTTTTATTATTCAAGTACATAGTGATTATGTATATATGATAAATAAACATTAGGCAAAGCACAGTAACAAATCGGCTGGGTGGGACTAAGCGCTGCGTGTTTTTCAATTTCAATGATTGGAATGGTGGTATAGCGACGTAGAAAATTGGCTTTTTCTCGACCTCTTCAACACTCCGCAGAAGACGTCGCAAGATTGCAGGAAACATATATGCTGAAGTAAATCCTTCCTCCCAGTCGATGCAACGGTGATAAGTTATTACCTATTGGGAGTGTTGTAAATTGGGTGGCAATGCAGTGAAATTAAACGGTTATCTGAAGATGTAATGAGGTACTGAGGTACCGTTGTAGGCAGCCAATTTTTTCAGGCAGAAGTTCTTATCAGATGTCTTTAAGCCTTGAATGTCGATAATGAGCTTCATCGTGTAATATTACGCAATGCACGTTACAATTACGGTAACAATCGAGGCGCGACTGAACTGCTTCGGGATATTACAATTGTTTTACTGCTTTTTTCAGTGCGTTGTACGTAAAAACCCGATGGCGAAGAAGGAGATAATACGCGTATTTCAGGATTAGTGTGAAAAATACTTTCATTTTGCGACTTTATACATAAATAGCTATTTTATTTTCAAACATTGTAAAAGTGGCAGCTTAAATGACTTGTTTGACAAGGTAGTGATTACGTTTACGTCGACGGAGTAAAAGTACTTCAAATCATTTGGCATTGGCCTTCTTGATTGTCGTAAACTGACGTAGACGTCAATTATCGATAATTGTAATTTTTAAAATATATATTTATTTATATTAGTTCGAGCGTTTAAAAATAATCCTATCTTATTTGGAGTAAAAGCGACTTTGTGTGCCTCGCCCGGACTTGTCTGACTTTCTTACGCTCGTTAGACAAACGCGTTCGGTCTCGCCCCACAAAGTGACACTTTTACTCTTAATAACATAATATAGTTTTTGAATAACTTATATTTTTACTATAAATATAACTCAAAAAAGCATAATAGGAAACAAAATAAAGATGAAAAAAAATGGAAAGCTCAAACACTTATAGCTTATGGCGTGGTTGAAGTTTGAATTCAAGCTAAAATTCCTGTGACTTTTAGTAAAATTAATATTTGAATTAATGGATGGATTTGAATTCAAGATCTTTTTTGTATTTAATGAATACAAATATTATATGCAGTGTTCGCACAATTTAAAGACCTTGAATACTTGAGTACCCAGAATACAAAATACTGGACAAAAAAATTAGTTGCTCGAAAACGAATACTCATTGATTGATTATATTCGAATACTAATACAAATAACAACAAAGTAGCTTGAATTATGAGCGTTACTTGGAGCACTGCTTGGGAGGGGGGGGGGGCAAAATCAAAACTAAACAAAATGTTTAAACCTGCATCGCAAAAGAATACTGCACTTGCACTTTAAAGTCAAAATTTGGGGGGCGGGGGGGGGGGGGGGGGTGAGCTCCCAAGTGACGCCTATGGCTTGAATTCAGGATTCAAAGTAATGAGTATTCGAATACTACCATCCGGTATACATTTTATATATTCTCAAATAGACGCATATCGGCATATCTTTAGAGTTAATGTTTTATTAATATACTAATCTGCCATAGAAATTGTTACTTATTATCTTACCCGATATTCATCTTTATGCGTGCTAAGTCAAGGAAAGGTACTAATTTAGTATTAATTACACTGACTATATATTTATGAGAGATTGTTTCAATATAAGTTTAAGGGAGAGCACATTTTGAAAATAAAAAATTTAATTGTGGTTTAACCTACCTATACCTTTATTTTCCTTAAGATCGGTTGCCAAAAAATTATTTATTTGAGTTATTGTTAACTAAATATTGAAAATCAAAGGCCTTGATATCAAAGACCTTTACTAAATCCAAAGTAAAATACGCAGGCACTCTTTTAATTTACTTAGTTAAAAAGTTTTGACGAGTAAACCAACCGAAAAGTTCAGAGTTTATTTTTTATTGAAATAAAACCGTGCTCATTACTCACTGAGTGGATTTCCTTTGAACACGTTTTTAAGGGACATGTAAAAGGCAATGTGTAGCTTGAATTCATTTTAAGAAGGTAACGTGAAATGTTAAGTTACGTATCATTAACCCCCATTAATAAAGAGGGCATGGCTCTTTTATGGACTTACTAAACTTCAAAGTTGAATTTTATACCCTCTTGGTGATTTAATAAAAACATATCTCCATTAATTTTCATGTCTCGAAAATGTGTTACAAAAGTGAAATTAAGTGAAGCTAATTCGTTTTTATTAAGGGTTGGCTCCAGTTGTGAGAGAATATAATAAGAATGTGAGAAGCGGACAATGAAAATCAGAACGAATAAACAGAGGCAAACACGTCGCTGGCATTATGCTCTGAAATGTATAATTTTGTACGTTTTATACGTGAGCATATTTTTAACAACTTTTTATGACAATTTTGTTTCTTATTTGCTGAACCACATATTGCGTGTAAACAGTTTTATAATAATATATTCGTATACATGAAAGGTGGCATTATTACAGAATTGATCTTCGTAAGCATCAAGAAAGTCGAGTAGGATTAACAACAATAGCATTGCAATTCGATTTGAAGGTGCACATTTTAAATAACGTTTACTGTGGAGAGGAGAAGCCGCGTGGCGCTGTTGGGTAAGCGCCAGACTTGCATTAAGCAAGTCCTCGGTTCGAATCCCGCTGGGGTCGGAATTTTTCCGCCTTGGCGATTGGAATCGGGCTCGGTGAGACCATTCACAGTTGGGCACCAAATTAACTGTGCTCTACTCAGAACCACAGACCTAAGAGATAGAGTAACAAGGTCAACACACCACCAAGACACACACCTCATACAATGGTTGCTGCGCAAGCACCAAAAGCGCGATCCAACTCTGTATCTCGAATCCGGGGTAAGTTGATCATTCTACCGCCAGATGCCAGCGCATAAAGCACCAGCCTCGACACCGCAAGGTAAATGAGGTTACAGATAATACATACTGTGGAGAGGTAGGCAACCTGGCTTTCCATTGAAAAACTATGCCAACCATGCACAAAAAATGCACATGATGTTAGGGACCATAATAACCTTTCAGTGATTGTGGAGGCTGTAGAGAAGATATCGATGGCAGAGCTATTAGAGGTTTATTGGAGTCTATTGGAAATACATGTGATATTGTATATCTCATAACTGCAATCTTATAACTAATATTATTATTATTATTATTATTAGAATACGTGGGGCAGGCAGAGTAGCTGATTATGCCCCTTCAAAGTGAAATGCTGTACAGAAACTGTATGTTATCTAACACTAATACAAGTACTAAATACACAAGACAAAGGAATATATAGAAATTAATCAGACGAGTTACAAACACGATTGCAACAATAGGTTAGACAGTTCAACATCCAATAGGTTTTTAAATACATTTACAGACGTTGCATCTACAGTGTTCTGCTCTATATGATTCCAAGAGGTACATACACGAATACTTAAATAGTGTTGTCTAGGTGTTTTCTTAAAGCTATTTTTGTAGAGTTTACAAGAGTGACCCCTTCTGCTTGTGTCAGTATTAGTACAGAACAATTGTTGGATACCGTTACATAAGTACATGTTATTCATAATTTTGTAGGTTTCAATAAGGTCACCACGTAAACGTCGTAAAGATAGAGTGGTAAGTCTAAGGTGTTGTAGCCTTTGATCATATGGCAAGTTTTTTAAAGACGTTGGAATTTTGGTGAATCTACGCTGAACATTTTCTATTAAGGCAATTTCTTTAACAAAGTAAGGGGACCAAACAGTTACCACGAATTCAAGTATGGGCCTTATGTAACTAGTATAAATTTTTAACATAAGCGGGGCAGATCCACAGGCAAACGCTTTTCTAAGTAAATATATTAAACTGTTAGCTCTTTTTGTAATATTTATAATATGCGCGTCCCACTTCAGATTATGCGTTATTGTAATACCCAGATCCACCTGAGAGTCGACCGACCGCAACGGAGAGCCCTTCAAAAAGTACACATTATGGGAATTATTAAAGCCCATGTACAGCACTACACATTTTGCTACGTTTAGAGAAAGTAACCATTGTTCACATCATTCACAAATTCTGTCTAAATCACTCTGTATGATGTGCCCATTTATAATGGGATTGTTGTACAGCTTCGTGTCGTTTGCGTAGCAGCTACTGGTCGAGACTATAGTATCCAATAAGTCGTTTATGTACACCAAGAACAACACAGGCCCAAGAACGGATCCCTGGGGGACTCCACTTAATACAGAAAAATTCTCGGATAAACCATCCCCAACCCGAACCCTGAATGATCTATTGTTTAGGAAGTCGTTGACCCATGCGAGAAAATTGCCCTTATTCCGTAGAACTCCAATTTGTAAAGAAGCCTTTTCAGCGGAACCCGATCAAATGCTTTCTCGAAATCGAGGTATAAAATGTCCGCTGGCTCGCTGTTGTCGTTGCTGATCGTCCAGTTATTAACGCACATTAACAGGTTGGTAACCATAGATCGCCCTGGTAAGAATCCATGCTGTCTGTGGCTGATGATGTTTTATTCAGTAAAGATGTAATTAATGTGTCAACGATTATTCGTTCCATAACTTTACAGACTACTGAGGTGAGACTTATTGGCCTATAGTTATCGGGGAGCAGTTTATCGCCTTTTTTGTAAATTGGAGTGACGGTCACAGTCTTCCATTGGGGTGGCAGTACGGAGTTGTTCAGTGACGCTGTCATGATGTTGCACAGATGAGTAGCTAAAGTACTCGCATTTTGCTTCAAGAAGTGTGGATGCAGGTCGTTGACATTAGAAGAAGAATGGGAATTCAGATTAAGTAAGTGTCTTTCAACAATTTCTGGAGTGAATTCGATAGTACATAGAGAGTTTGGATTACGGTTCTCTACCGGGAGAGTAAACGAATTTCCGATTGGTTCTCTAGTGTATGCTTTGTAAAACTGTTCCCCAAGTATCACGACAATCTTAGGCGGTTCCGAGCACACTGTGTACGAACTATCCCGCAGCGCCGAGAGCGTGTCCTTTGACCCTAGTTTTGATTTAACCTATGCATAGAAGCGACTCGAATTGTAGACGTGCAAGACGGATAGTGGTTATGAGTGTGTTCGCAAGGTGACGATAAATAGCATAGCTCTCATAACAACGGTTTTTAGCGTAATTATTCCAGGCTACTCTCTTTTCTTCTTTAAAGGATCTTAGCTCGGATGTTACTCAGGGTTTGTGTTTGCTGTTGTTCCACCGTTTCAACGGGGCAAACTGTTCGATCACATTGTTGACCATGGTAAGCGTATCCGTCCAGGTTTCGTCAATATTATTGCATCGATCACAAGAAAACCGGGCGTTACGCAAGGCGTTGTTTATTTCGGTGTAGTAATTTCTTATTATGGGACTGCATTTATAAGATTTTTGGAGAGAAGAGAGTTGTGTGTATGCGGTCATGGTGACATGGTCACTAATGCCTATTGGACTGCTATAAGTTAGACTGGTTATCATATTTTCCGTATTTGTAAAAATGATATCTAAAGTGAATGGCCGATTGTTTTCACGAAAACGAGTTGGCCTGTCAACATGCTGTTCGAGGTTTGTGCTCAGAAACATATCAATGAAACGGGAGGTCAAATTGTCACCGGGGCTATGTGCCCTAATAGGCCAGACAATGTCGGGGTAGTTGAAGTCTCCGAAAAGAATTAGGTTGGTTTGGCTACTTGCGGAAATAATGGATCTGTGCATTATTTCGTCGTTTTCTAAAGTAGCATCTGGTGGTCTATAAATTATGCCAATTAATAGTTGGTGTGTTTTTATAGTTAAGTTAAGTCACAGGGACTCGTATGTACCCGTGGGATATGCTCAGGAAACGAAATTGAATTCACCACCGACGTTAGCTCCATAGTAGACAAAAGAGCCAAAGAAGCGGTACTTGGTTACTAATTAGCGAACGATTGTATTATCGTAATGCAATTGAAATTACAACCAGTTAATCCGAAAGATTTTTATGGGAGCAGTCACTGACATCATATCAGGAACACCAAATGGCTACTAGTTGTAATGGGCGATTTCAATGCCAGGATTGGTTAACAGAGACTGAATATCCCCTTGAGGTCTTTGGTAGGAAATTATAGAATATATCGTATGTGCATATATTCAACATTTCCAAAATTACTGCATTTATTAAATTGAAAGAATATATGCATCAAACAGATTACATCTTAATCAAAAAGAGATGAACAACATCCATAAGAAATATTAAAACTTGTCCAGGCCTAGACTGTGAAAATAACCACAACACTTTGGTTGCACAGCTGTGTCTATACCTCCTCAAATCCATCTTCGAAAGAAACCGATGATATCCTGGCAACTAACAAAGCTTTATTAGGTAACAATATTTACCTATGATGTTGTCTAAAATTGCCTTTTAGTTGGTAGTTTTAAATTTGTAAAACGACTGTTTAATAACATTTCATTAGACACGTAGTCAGTAGCAACGTGGTTAATAGTTATTTATGGTGCAAGTGACAAATTAAGTGAGAATGTGCTAAAGTATTTATAAGCCAAGGGAGTAAGTTAAGTACTTTTAAGTCACGTGTTGGTTATTTACTATAGCCAACGATGTTAAGCTAAGGCGGGTTATGATGTAAACAAGCTAGAAATAGCCTTGCCTACTTGTTTAAAACGAAATAGTAAACACCATATTACTATTGAATATTGGATAATAGTTATTTAGAGAAAAGTTTGGCCCACCAGGCGATAGGCCGTGTAGGTTTATTTTTTCGTGTGGATAAAACTTCGTAACACTACGCGTACAATACAACATTTTATCCACACCTCCCAAGAAACTCAGAAGAAGCATCAAACCCAACATTTTCTTTGAGAAAACAGTGCCTGTTTGTTTTAACCTTTTCGGTTGCTAGGTGACATCACCAAAACTCACTAGTTGAGTTATGGTAATCAAAGTCACTTGTGTGTAATATTGATAATGCGATTGTTAAAATCGCTATAGTTATGGGGTGTTTATTGAAAGGTATTAGGTCGATATTGATCATATAACGGACGAGGATACATTTTGTGGCCGCGGCCGATTAGGCCGAGGCTAATAGATTATCCGAGTCAGTTCTATGTAATATCGGCCGTATGTTTAACAGTTTTTGTAATATGTACTAAAAGTGGCCAATTTTAGGATATGTGATTTTAATATAAATAAAACTTACTAGTAACCTGAGTACCGATCTCAATTTGGTAGAGTAGTAATGGATGTTTACAAATCCTTTTTCAAATAAATTAAAACAATGCACATAATGTGGTAGTGCAGCAACGGTTATAGCGGTGGCCGTTAAATTTTAACGGCCTTAGTTGTTCTCCCAGACATTGCGATCAAGCGGACAGCACTGATAAAGTACAATAACATGTAGGTATTATGAAAACTGTTCAACCACGCAAAATTACTACCGGTTGCTGGGGTAGAAAACCTGTTATTTACCGTAGTAATCCTAATTTACATTTAAAGTAATTTTTCAAATTTTACGAATCATGTTTTCTAGAATCTATCGTACATAAAATATTGTAGAATACATATGCGTAAATCATCTTTACGCACTTCTATCGTAACTATTTTTATATTCTAAGCAAGATGACACAAGAAGAAATTGACCGAATGGACGCCAATGATATAAAAAATACAATAAAAACTGTCGCTTTCTCTGTTGGTGCAGGCAAAAATGTGGATATCTGAGCCAACGAAGGACTTAATGAAAAATTGGCGAGAAGTCAAGGTGAAAGCGATTAGCAGCAAAGAAAGCACAAGAGGATATAACGACTTTCCAAGAATATTAGACAGTCAAGAAGATTAATGGATGCATATGTCGGGGCGATAAGAAGCCGCCTAGCGCAGTTGGGTAGGCGTTAGGCTAGCATTTAGCAAGTCCTCAGTTCGAATCCCGCGGGGGCCGGAATTTTTCTGCAGCCTTGCCGATTGAAAGCACCAAATTAACTGTGCTCTACTCGGAACCACCGACCTAAGAAATAGAGTAACAAGGTCAACACATCACCAAGACCTTCACACAATGGTTGCTGCGCAAGCACAAAAGGCGCGCCCTAACTTTGTAATCCGAATCCGAGGCAAGTTGAGCATGTACCGCCAGACGCAAGCGTACAAAGTAGCAGCCTCTACACCGTAAGGTAGAAATGAGGCCACTGAGAAAACATGTCGGAGCGATATAGTAGGATATCGGAGGACATTCAAACTTGAAGGAATGTAGACATTCTTTTAAAAAGATTTAGCTTCATTATATCCCTTTAAAAAATATCATGAGATAAAAAAATGATTCTGAGGAGGCCTTGATATGTGTTATACGTTTGGAAGTACTGAAGTGTATTGTCAGTCTATGTCAAACTCGAGGTTAAAAGGTTAGGTTTTGTTTGTTGTTTGACACGGATTGTCGTAAAAATTAACCTGCAAGTCTCGAATTAGACATAGACTGACAATACACTTCAGTACTGCCAAACGTATAACACATATCAAGGCCTGCTCAGAATCATTTTTTTATCTCATGGTAACATCGAACTCAGACTCACCATAACGCTAGAAATTATTGAAAGAGGACGACGGTATTGTCAAATTTTTATTGCCTCTGCAGAAAACTACGACGGCGATGCGAGAATACGACTGAGAATCCAAATCACCACGAACACCCAGTATTGAGAAGTGAGATAGAAGTAGCTCTCAAAATGTTCAATAACAAAAGGGTGGCTGGCTCAAGCAGCATTTTCGCAGAGATCTTGAAGAAGACTGGAGAAAAGGTGGTCCAAGTACTTAATCAAATTTGCAAAAAAGTATGATAGAATGGCGATTATCTTATAGAATGGTTGGATCAACTTACAAGAAAGGAGTTAACGACAAATGCAGCAAGAATATTTATTAAAACAAATTTATTTTCATTCGGTAGTAGTTTTGTTAATCTACAATTGCGAATTATTCGTGTTGCTTTTAGAGAGACAGAAATTTCTGTACCATAAAAAATTATTACCCACTCGTCAAGTAAATGTGCTGGGCGAACGTATAATAACTGGAGTAATCAATTATCACACAGTCGGTAGTCAAAAATCACAGAATTTTCTATGGCGTATGTTGCATCGTGAATATTTACACCTTCAACATTCCAATCCGCACAAGTTTTGCATTGAGTGGACGATCAGCATCAGGTATTATGCCGGTAGTTATTACATTAAACCGTTGACATTGCTTATTTTATGTTAAATGAAGAGTGGAAAGTGCCATTTTCTCCAAAATTTAGTTTATGACATAAGAAATGTTTTAAGGACCATGATTTATATGCTATGAAAGGTTCTATGTGCCAAAATTAAAATTTCAAGTTTTAGGAGCTACTCATAGATGTCGGTATCTGTATGTGTACAAGCGTTTTCCTTAGAGAGGTCTTACGTCCAGCATTATAATGACAGTTTATTCTAGTTGTAATGCGGCTGTTTATTCAGTCCTTACGTTGGGCGCCAAAACTGCAATGCGGCTTTTTACTTAGCTGTACCCTCTACTGTATTAATTTATATTGCCTTTTGTTTGCTAGTTTAAATAGTCGTAGAAGCTTAAAACTCTGTAAAAGAAACACCTATGCATGGAAATACATAAAGACTATAAAAGGTTATACGTTATCAATAACGGATTATTCTTGTTTTAAACATTTACGTATTAAATGCTAATTCTACTTGCTTTGAGGTATCTATTAAATATAGGTAAACCTCATATTTAATTAGTGACTACAGTCCCAACACAAATCGCGTGAAAATGTTTTAAATCTCAACCACAAATTCCTTGAGTCAGACCTGGCTATTTCAGCCCGCACGTTTAACTACTTCCTGATAGCATGGGTTTTCGCTCGCACTAAGAATGCTTGACTCAGCTGTGACGCCACGCTGTGGCCGCGTCGTGCGCTTTCACTAGTGTCGCAAGATCTCGTCATTTGCTATTAAGCTTCTGGTTTCCTCAATTTCACTGGTTCTTACAGTAAATGGAGGTAGTTAATTATAGTAACTTTAGTATTTCTGCCAGTTGAGCCCGGGGTCAGCTCCGTGTGCTCATTTAAAGCCGAAATCGCAGCTTCTAGTTGTGTCGACTGTTTGTTCCTTAGTATTACTTCCAAGGTGATTGTTCACTCTCAAAAGTGGCATCTCAGCTTGAGATGCACTTGGTGTAGGCTGCTTGTTAACGCAGATCCACATAGGCACTTTTTAATACACTTAATGGGTTTTCATGACGTCCTTCGGTTTTGGACGTAACGCGCTTCCCCGCTATCCTTCACGCCATAGTTGTTTTGTTATTCATAACTGCAACGTCTGCACATCAGTTGCGTTGTCGAGCACAAATGAAAAATCGACGATTATAAAATAAGCCGGGAGACGCTAGTATACGAAATGAACGAAATTGGGTTTTAAAACATAAATAAACTATCAGTTTGGACTTAAATGATGCGGGAAAAGTATTAATATTTGGAAAACAATAGCGAAAAAATGCGGAAAAGCGCTAAATTTAGAAATTGTTCTTACAATGTGTCGTGGACATTGAATGCAGCATGTCGGAGACGCATAGAAGCATTTGAAATGACATGTTTCAAGAAAATGCTTAAAATTCCATGTACAGGACAAATATCTCAATTCTCAGAGAACTTAATATGGAAACAAACGCACGTCTGCTACCAACTATTCAAAGGCATAGTTGTTTGGGCACTTAATTAGAAGTGACGGCATTGAAAAACTCGTGATGGCAAAATTGATGGCAAAAGAACGAGATGCTGATTCCCAGTACATTTCATTGACCAAGTTAAAAGTCCGAAGTAATGAGAAAGGCCGAGCATCGAGAAGAATGGAGACGTATAACAAAGTGATGCATAGCAGGTCACGATGTCCGGAATCTGGTTACGACGAAAAAGAAGAAGAACTAAATGCATATATTTAATAAATCTTTGTGTAATAGTTATTTAACTGTTATTCAGTCTTTCTCGATTATCTCAAAACTTTCTTCGAACTTAAACTCTTCAAATGTGCTATGGTTAGATGACACTTTTACAAAATAAGCTATCAGAAATGGACACAATAAACATTTTTCTTCCTTGGAAGATGTACGTGCAGGTTTCGTTGTCAGGCCGCCAAGTCCACCAGAACTGCACCTACTGGAATTTAATATTCTGCCAATAACTAGGGGAGTAGCTGGATCAATAAATAAAGAACGACGTAAATGAAATAATAAATGACTATAACGTGCTTACTCGAGTAGGGGATTCGCTACGTCAACGTTGTCATGCTTGGACTCGAGTTTGAAGCAACGGCTTTTTTAACAGCGCACGGACATTATAATCCCCCACAATTTTTATGTCCAACAAAATCGGAGTACGTGTATGGAGTTTAGAACGATGTTACTATAGTCGGTCCGCCGAACATATAGAGTGATAAAAACAGTCTGCATTTTGCTATTGGTGGTATTCAAACGCCCCGTTCAAATTGAAAGACAAGTTTGATTGTACAATTAATATGTCAAATTATTTCCTGTCTCAAATATCCATTAATCATTTGTCAATTCTCGGTGTTGTTTGTGCAACAGCACATGAAACTATTTCTGTTTGGTGGCCAGACTTTGGTTTCACTGCGATGCACCGTTCGGTGTGAGGAGGCCCAAATATTCCAAAAAAATAGTCGAAATCGACAAAAAAAATCCTCAAACATTATTATAAGGACTTTGATTATTTTCACAGACGGACTTTTCTTCTTAATCGTAAATGGTACCCCATAGACAGTATTTACTCAAATATTTTAGGAAGAGAGATATCTGGGAAGGGGGAGGATGAATTTCATTCAAACATATTTCCATAAAAATTGACAGAGATATTCTATGAAGCATTGGAACTTTGGTTTCACTACGATGCAATGTTCGATATGAGAAGGTCCAAATTCCCCAAAAATATTGAAAAACGACAAAAATATTCTTCTCTAAAATGGTTAACCAATTTGATCGTTTTTACAGACGTTACTTTCCTCTTAGAAGTAATACCAAAAATTCCATCTAGGGAGATATCTGGAGGGCTGCAGAAATACTAGTACGATAATGGCCATACCACTAGACCTACGCGTCTGTTGGAAAACAATAAATTGTCATAATTTCCATCCTTCGTTCATAGATATTAACGAATATATGGCAGCATTTGAAGGTTAAATCTTGAAAGTATTTATTACCAGAGCTTTTATAATAAAAATGTTTATGTAGTAAATCAAAAACACAAGCAAAGAGTTTGTTTTCTAAATGTTGGGATAGGTACGCTGGTACACATTTTGTTATCAACAATAGTAAACTGTGCCAATTACGAAAACTTTTGTAGTAGAATATGAGCTATTATATCAGAGAATACTTCTCTAGAACTACGAGAAAATATGCACTTTCAACGCGATGGAGTGCCGGTAAATGTAATATAAAAAATTGGTAAAATTCAGTATTACAGTCTCCTTAATAAGTGGATTGTGTAACGGGCTAGTTTGTGTCACCGTGGTATTTAACAATTATCCTGCTATTGTAATGTTTAGGTTAAGTCAAATATAGATTTAAAGTGAATGTTCCGCGCGTTCGAACAAGGAAGTGCAAGCCAGCTGAATGCTGACCCAGTGTATTATTATTAGAACTGCATGCGACAGAGTGACGCACCGGCTTGGTGCAACTTTGTGCTTTTGAGGCAGCGGGCAAAGAGTTGCAGGTAGAAAGCGACCCGGTGCGGGGGCACGGAACAAAGGTTTTTCGGTCTGAGAAAACGCAACCAACGCTAGGTTACTTGCGTAATCTTTAAGCTCTAAGAAGGGAAGTGCTAGCTTGGGGAAGCATTCCCGAGATACAGCAAGAAGCTGCTATTCCCGCTGCCATTTGAGCTTCGAGGAAGCCAGTCGAATTTGCACGAAGTCTTTATGATTAGCTACCGAAGCCACGAAGCTGACCTCTTCGTTATCTTGCAACGTGGTAAAGGTAAGTTTAGTTATTATAGATAAAATCCACGCTTGAATTCCCGGTCCAAGAAAATGGGAAAAATAGAAGCGTAATTAGTAAACGTTACATCATTCCTGGTGCGCGTCAGTACAAAGCGCTTGCATCATCCTGTTGCCACATTGCGTCAGATGATTTCAAGCGGCAGAAGGCAGAGCCGCAACAAGTGAATTCGTGCGCGAGAGTACGCCTTGTCCGCACGATTTGTTTTTTGACTTAGCGTTGCGCATTGACAATCACACTTCCCCTTAAGAAGTGTATTCAAACATGCAGATTCCGGATTAAGCTCGTGGACATTTCTAAGCTATTGTTGATAGAGTATATAAAATTTATATATTACCAGAGTATATGTATTTTTATATAAACTGTTTAGTTTTTATTTCTGGCAGGATTTGCATATATGATTACATAATTATAGGTGATAACAAGCAGGCCGCAACGAGCTATATTGACATACCCTTAGTCATACGGAGCGAAGAGCGGGTCTTGTGCTTCTACGACTGAGTTAACTGGTAAACAAAGGGCAATCTAAATTCATAGTAAAGTAGAGTACAGGGCATGGGACAAGCCGCAGTGTATGATGCCCAACGCTAGGGTTAAATAAAATTACCATTACAATTGGAGTTGGTGGATTTATAAATTTATATCATCGCCATCTCGGTTCCGTGATATAACATTAATATATTTTTAGCTGGGAATATGTAAAAGATTAAAAGGATGAGAATGAAATTTATAGCTCAACTAACAATGAGTTGTTGAGCAGTTTTGAAATTCTAATAATGCATCAATCTAACCTTGCTAGACACGATTGATAAATGACAGATTTTTCTGACATTTGTAAACAAAGTTGTTGCACGTGAGAGACAGCTATTATGGAGAAATTGCAGAAATGGATAAATTTGAAGTTCGTGTAGTAATTAAATATTTAGAAGATAAGTATAAATTTTTTTATGGATATACAAAATATGGAATTTATTTTCATCTAGTATGGCTATGGAACGCTTTCTAATTTATGAATGCAACTATAAGTCACTTAAAAATCAAATGTTATGTTTGACATTTAAGTTTTTCATAGCCATACTAGATGAAAATAATTTTTGATCACACTTTACTTTAGAAATATAACAAAGTATTTAGATATTTTCAAATACAGCGTGTGCTGGTTATCTTTTATCGGTCGCTTATCTGCCTTCTATTTGGTATTCATACCTCCTAATCCTCCACGTATAAACGGTTTTCAAAAACATTGGAGTTCGTGACCAACATATTTGTCCTGTGGGTTAATTGAAAACGTGAAGAGCTCTATTAGCATACAAGCTACCTGTACGGTTTCTAAAATAATTTTATTAGTGCATAATAATTGTTAGTTGCTAAGAAATGGTTTCTCACTTTTATTTGATTAAAATGCTATTTCAGTTTTAATACATTTATTTGGGAAGCAGCCCGCGTTTTTCACGTACGCTTGGAATACGAATGCCCCATTTTCGTTTATCTCCCTGCCTTACATCGGAAGCAATCGGCCACAATCTTGCCGAGCAAATAACAATGCAAAAGATACAGAAAATACGATAGTTTAATAAACAATAATACAAAATGCTATTATTATGTTTATAATCTGTGAACTTGACAGCATGTTTAATGTAACCACAAAAAAGATAGATGATAGCGACGTAGATAGCTGTAATACAGGCTTTTACGGTAATGTAAAGAATAAAGTAACACCTGTTCCCTTTATTGAGTTTACTTCGATCACGTCAGGGTGTCAATTAAATTATTATTCCCTTTGGAATACACTCGATTAGATCGGCTAAAACCACATTTATTTCAGCACCCCCGCAAATTGGCAAGTGTGTAAGCTCTTCAGAGTTGCCTAAAAGTTTCCACAATATCAGATTACTGCGTAATTAGCTGTTGATCTATTTACTGGCGTTCAAAAATGGAGGAGCTTTTTTCAGAGCACTCGAAAGTAAGTGTTTATCAATACTTGTTTTAGCGATGTTCTGCTAAAATGGAAAGCAGAATTTTGTAATAATCAAGTCGTCAAGTTATTTAGGTTGAAGAACTTCTGAATTTTTCCTAAAAACTTATTAACTTGAATTGCGTTTCGCAATATCATTAGTTCTTCTTTTTGCAAAATTACTATACAATTTTATTATGTCAACATGCTAACTCGAGGACGATACAACTTATTAGAATTATTTTTGCGCCAGTTTGGCGTGTAATACTAATGCGATGAACTAAAAAGCTTTTGAGCCAGATTGGTCGCTTTTTCTTAGTATCTTGTTCATTTATATTTGCTTTAACAGTAATATACGTTAAGCACTCGCTTAACTACGTTGTCAGAGAGGAGTGGAGTGTCACTCGTGGATTGCAGAGCTTAAGGTCACGAGTTCGAGTCTCGATCCGGGTAAGATTTTTTCTTGAAAGTTATGAAAAGATGCGGATGCAAAGTGCTGCCCTTTGTGACTTTTAAATCTAAAATGCCAATTTATCGGCATTCTCTGTCCCAATTGTGCTTACCGCTATCGGTACTGATAAATCTTCGACACGATTTTAAACCGATTTATTTCATCTAGGCTCTTCAATAGTTAGTTCCCTTCTTCTTTTTGAATTTTCTTTAACCGAAGTGGTCGCACATATGGTGCGATCATGTATAGAACATAATATGGTAACGCCATACCACACTGAAACTGCCCCATGCCAACACTGTGCCGAGGCATCGGCTCATATTATTTCATATTATTATAAAAGTGTTAGAGCTTCGCAATAGTGAAAAGGGCTGTTATAAAGGATTAGTGAAAAAGTATTGCGTACTTGAGGAAAAAAGTACATGTTCGATAGCATTAGTATCAGGTCTTCTAGCTGACATAGACAAAACACTAATTCCAATGTAGAGCGACACAGGACTTATCTGTAAAAAGAACATGCCCAAAATCTTCCATTGTCTAGTGCGAATGTTCTCTGTAAAATATTAAACTGGCAGTTTTTGTGAGCACTGGTGAAAAGAGGTGCTGTGGCAGGTCGCCTGTTAGCCATATTACCTTCCTTTAGTCTTCTTGTAACAGTTTGTGACGATATTGCTACATTTCTTGCCTTTTCTAGCTTATCCCTAAACTGATTGCAAGTATTGAAATGATTTAGGGACACAGACAAGCTTATAAGGCGATACTACATATCATTATTAAAAAAGTCTTCCAAAAATGCAATAACAATTAAACTGCGGCACTTACACTATAGGAAACAAACACAAGCGTGGAAGATTTTGCTGCCTAGGTTGTGTGGAGGTGCAATGGCTAATGTTGCCTTTAAAACAGGTAAATGCAGACACTCCTACAATATAGTCAATGGAACATGTAAAAATGTAAATGTATAATTATTTAATAGAATATAAAGCCTGCACTTCGTTATGGTTGTCAAATATAAAAACTAGTATTGCTATTTCACTTAAACTCCAGCCTTTTGTTAACAGGCATTTGCGAATGATATTCAAAATGTGGCCAAAAACTATTATAACCAACATCGAACAGTAAAGTAAAGTTTAGGGCGCTTAATTCCACACGTAGGAATATGGCCTGAGACTCGGCGGGCCAGGGCCGCCGAAATATCTCTTTTCCGTCAATCGTTTATATATCGACTCATTAATGCATGATTTTGTCTAAAAAATCATGCATTAATAGACCCGTTTTCGCAATGATTTTATATAGGCAACCATACGTACTAAACGTCAAATGTATCTGAATCTGAAATGTCAAAACTAAAGGTTAAATTATTCCGTGGATTTATTAATATAAATATTTACATTAGAAAACGCTTCGCTCAATATCTTTGTGGCACTTTGTATTTTATACCTATCGAGTTCGCAATGTATCCTTCGGTAACAGAGATGGATTTCCAACAGCCAAGTATTTTAATTGCCGCAAAATTGCTCCGGCATCGGCAACCATACGTACTAAACGTCAGATGTATCTGAAATGTCAAAACTAATAAATATTTTTGATGGATTTTAACAAACGTACGATTGACGGAAAAATCTTGTAACCAACTCTTATGTTAATCGGTGATTAATAATCTCGCTCATTAACGCGTTCGCTCGCTCCACTCGCTCACTCGTTAAAATCTCTCGATTATTAATCACCTTTATTAACACACTTGTTGGTTAAATAACCATTCCGAAACCCAGTAATCTGGCACACCGTTAACGGCGTTTGGGTGATGTGGTTAGCATCACGCCTTTAACGACTGGCTTACTTTCCCTACATTCATGGTATTAGTACCAAATTTTTAAGGCGCCTGCTAGTTGTCAGATGTGGGGATGAACCTCTTACCGTGGCACCGCTCCCTAACCGCTCGGACACCCTGGCCTCAACATCGAACAGTGGAACATGGCAAAACGACGGCAAATCACCCACGAAATGAAACACTTTAAGAGTTGAGTTGATTACACGCTGAACAAAGATGAGCAGAATGTTACAAGAAACACCTTGAATTGAAATGCAATTATTGGAAAAAGAAATGGATAACATCCAAAAAATACCTGGAGGAGATCAAATATAGCTGAGACTCAAGAATACAGAAACAAATGAATGAAGTTAAAGTATTGACTAGGAACCCTTCACTCAGATGTTTCAAGAAAAAGGCAAAAAATGCTTTATTAATTACCTTTGGACCGTTCTCATAAAGTGTCATTTCTTTACCATTGTTTTATAAAAATTTTGGAATTCGGTTATCTTATTCTTCTCTAATGTTATTAACACTCTTGCAGAACTTCTTTTGTAACTACAAAGACAACCATGCCGTTTGCAAACAACACATGATTTTACTTATTTACTTTTATTTAATCGTTCGTTGAATAGTAATGTGAGAAACGATGGAATCAGGAATAATTTATCCTAAATTCGTTTTAAATGTTTCTGGATGTGTGAGTGTTACTCGAATAACATTCTTACGTCCTGCACTCACGATTTTGACAAAACTTTCCTCACGGTTTAAGCCAGCTAGCTTTGCTGCCGATTGCCTTCTTAGCTTCTATAAAACGCATGTGGTTATGCTTTAAAAAAATCTAAGTTGTTATCAATTTATTTTCAAGAAATCGTGACGTGGAAAAGTGTATCAATTACTAAAAAATACAAAATTGAAGTAATATATTGTTGTGATTATTTTATTGAGTGTATGATCTGTATTGATACTATTATTTAAATAAATGGCTCTCTCATCTCAAAGGGTTGAATTTTTACATCCTAGGAAGTATTATCTTGATTTAGTATAAATTATTGGAAATAAATTTGCTATCAACTTAAATATCGTAGTATATTTTTTTATAATTTACTTGTAAACGCTTTGAGCAAATCTTATTTAACCACTGGGACCGCTACAATACTGGATATTTTAACTAATGGGAACCAAATTGAAATATGGCGATCCTACCTCACAATTTCGCAAAACAAGTTCGTTATTCTTCCACAAATTACCAGTGATTACGTAATTAAAACGTTGGCTAGATGATAACAATAATAGTAGGTAAATACACTTCACGAACAAAAAATACTCAGAAAACGCGTCTGCCGGAAATGCACAAAAAACGACGCCACTTGCAAATCACTATTTTCAATCTTTTAGGATAAACTTTCCTGACCCTTATGTTGCTTTTCCAATGTAAACTAGGGCTTAACTCGGGCTTCTAGCAAGTCCCACGATGCCTTCTCCATTGGCCTGCAGATACAAGCCGCTGCTGCTTTGCAGAACGACTCCTGTAGCTCGATCGCTCCGAAACCGCCTGCAAGTCATCCGTTGCCTCACACCTTGGACTTCAACTGCATCTCACGAAGGTCGCTGTCTACTTATAGCTAACAGGGCTCCAATTACACTGCTCGAACTTCGTACACAGCGTCGAAGAAGCAGCTACCACCCGATGCACAGATTAAACACTTTTTATAAAACTCCGCGGAGGTGCTACGAATTAATGCAACCTACTACAGCCTACCCAAAGAATATAAAATTAATTTTAAACACACTGAATTGGGAAAAGGGTGTTTATTCACGTAATAATAATTATTTATTTGTGAAGCTAAAATTAACATCACTTCACAGCTTGGCTTCCTTTTCCCCAATTGTTTGTTTTTCTTCGATCTTACGTTGTTATACATTATTTACACAACTTTTAAAAATTAACTTAGCACATTTCTGAAACATTTTATAAAATAATATTTGATATGCTTTAAATGTTATTAATTGCCATTACAATCATAACGGCTTAAAATGTGTTTATGGCAGTATACATACCGCATAAAGCCATGAAACCATGAAGGAATATATTCGCGGAACCACATTACAGAGCTTCTCAACTGAACTGTTTTACATTGCATGGTAGCATGGTTATTTAAATAATTCTCTACTTTAAGTAACGTACCAGTATTGTAAGATGAAATCGTAAGATAGAGATTGGGGTGTTAATGATATACTGTTATAACCAACTTTTATAAACAAACCTACAGCGTGAAGTATCAAATTAACGAAAAAATGTAAATACCAATTAGATAAAATAAAAGTACATGCATTTAAATGTTGAAGTAATTTACTACCGTAGAAAATTAAAATGAATGAAATAATATCTAAGAGCAGCTGAGAACTCCAATTATGCAATACTTTAATTTCTAAATATATACATATTCAACTGAAACATAAAGAGGGTATGTTTTAAGCAACTAGTTAGATGCCTCGTTAATTAAATTTTATGTTATATTTTTATGAAATCCACTGAGCATAAATTAAATGTCATTTGCATACCCTTCTTTGTGATATTTTAATGCTTTCAACACGTTTAGATGTTGGAGATTTATTTATATAAAAACTCTTGTGGCTTTAAAAGGTTTCAACCTCTGATACTGACTGTTTTACTATAGTTATTAATTTTGTTAAATGTTTTAATTTGTTTTCAATTTAGTTCAAACAATTATTACTGAAAGGGCAAACGTAGAGTTATGGATTTAAAAATTATATGCACATTTTTGTTATGCAAACAAGTTGTTATTTAGTGAATGTTAGCACCCTGGCAAAAAGTTTTGCTATCCATGTGTGTTCATCAACTCGTGTCCTTGTTGTAGATCAGAAAATAGGAAACGGGGAAACAACCCGGCCAGACCTTGAATAGTCGGAGGGTGCCTTCGAGCGTATTTTTAAACTCGACAAGATTTATGAAACAGTTAATTAATGATCGTGAAGTAAAGTGTAGTAAAAATATAGTCATTCTGAATTATGTCAATAATTTTGGACCGTTTGAGTGACGCACGTTTTATAATTTTTGGACATCAAGTTTGCCTAATTAAAATGAATGATGAGCGAAAGGAAGTAACTGCATTTACTGTTCCGGATTGCCGTTTATTTCAATTTACCAGAATGCCGTTTGGGCTTCACAATGCGCCGAGGCTTGGCAACGATTTCTGATGATGTTTTTTTATATCAGGAACTTAAACATTACGTTTTCGTCTACTTGGCTGTTATGTTTGAGAAACACTTCTTGATGAAGTTTTACGACTGCCTGATGCAGATCTAACACTTGGACGTGACAAATGCCAACCAGAACTAAAATACTTAGGCTACTTTGTTAATGCTTAGGAGTTGTTGGTGGATCTCCATAAGATTTCTGCTATTTTAAATTTACCGCAATCCAAGAATGTTGCAGAAATTCGACGAGTCATTGTATCGTCGTTTCATTTCGAATACGTATTTCGTCTGTTAT
This sequence comes from Agriotes lineatus, assembly GCA_940337035.1. NCBI lineage: Eukaryota > Metazoa > Arthropoda > Insecta > Coleoptera > Elateridae > Agriotes > Agriotes lineatus. Next base: position 57,502 of record CALNHX010004738.1, read on the forward strand.
CGCTTTTTTAACGTCTCTAGTGAAAAAATACCAGAAGTTTTATTGAACTGGGTTGTCGAAATTAGATTCGCCATTATTAACAGTTGCTTGGTGTGAGCACTTTGACAAGTCCTGCCTTTAGTTTACCCCTTACAGTTGAGACAGATGCCTTTAATATCGGTATTGGTGCAGTTTTCCCTTAAACTATTGATGATCAGCAGCGGGTTATATGTTACATCAGTCGAACGCTAACAAAAACCGAACTAAAATTCTTGGTTACGGAGCGCGAATGTTGAGCTGTCCTTTGGACAATTGAAAAACTTCGATCACACTTGAAAGGTACCCATTTTACAGTCATTACCAATCACCATTTGTTGTTTTAGCTAAATAATCTTAAAGAATCCATGGGTAGACTTTCCCGTTGGACTGTCCGTATGCAAAAATACGATTTCACTGTTAAACACCGAAAAGGAAAAGATCATATTGTCCCGAATGCTCTATCACGTGCTCTACCTGCAATAGACGTCTTGGTTCTCGACCTCAATAGTACCGTTACTAACGATGACATTTCGTTAAAAGTTCAAACCGACCATTGATATGAGCGTTAACGCAAGCGTATTATTGAAAAACCTCTCGCGTTTCCGCATTGGTGGGTTACGCACGATACGTTGTTCAAACATTTCAAAACTAGATATCCCAATTTGGATGAAGGAAATAACTGGAAGGCAGTCGTCCCGAAACCCCAATGTGCTGAAATTCTACGAACAAGTAACGACGAACCTACCGCAGACTATTTGGGTACTTAAAGACATTTGGACTGATCGCGCAGAAATACTATTAATCTAAAGCATTATATTGTATGACTTCTTTGTCTCGTAAACCCGAACATAAACGTCAGGCCGACTTAATGAGTCGACACCCTGTCGATAATAAGCCTTGGCAGATGATCACCATGAATATTGTGGGCCCCTTTCCTTGTTCAAATAAAGGCTACGTCTACATCTTGTCGGTGGCCGACTACCTTACCAAGTTCATACTTTTCTTATCGCTGCATGCTGGCACAGCAACCGTAGTGTCGCAGAAAATGGAGGATGCAATCTTTTTGCTCTTTGAAGCAGCCCAATATGTGTTGGTGGATAATAGTGTACAGTTTCGTACTAGCCACCCGGCCTAAGGGCAAAGAGGGCTCACAGAACCACTTTGTGGTTAAAACAGGCCACTGGTCTATAATAAGGGGAAGAAGAAAAAGAAGTTTCATACTAAAGAATTTCGACGGTTAGCTGATACAATTAAATCTAAAATTATTGCCAATGGTTATTTTCATGTGCAGGATAACCCAGCAGAACGCGTTAATATGGTGTTAGCAACTATGTTGGCGTTCTATGTTAAAGACAATAATCAGGATAGATGCTTTTCTAAGGTTGCAAGTGCCGTGCTTTCCGCTATTTATCCGGTTACTGGAACGTATCCCTATTTCGCTAATTTTGGTAGAAAGATAGGAAACTGTGTGGATGACTAATGAGAAAGAATGTTTCGAAAAGATTCAAGTATCGAATCGGGATGCTCGGTTGTAGCAGACGTATTTATTTAAACCACTTTATGACACTGTCAGACGTTTGGATACCTCATAGAAGGCTTCAAAAGCCATTTATGACTTGCGAAGGCGTCCCGCTCTTTTTACCGTTGGCGATACAGTGTGGCGTTGCCATTACCAAAAATGTTAACGCTAAACTAGTCCCAAAGTTAGTAGGTTCCTTCTATATTCAACGTCAAGTTTCGCGTTCCAATTACAAACTGTCGGATAAAAGTGGCGCCTTCAAAGGTATTTTGCATGCGAAAAACCTGAAACCAAACACCATGGACGACTAAATTACTGTTGTTCATTGATTTTTGAGCCATCTTGGTCCAACATTTGGCCATACCCTTAGTTGTTCATACTTTCTCAATCGGTACCCATATTTGCTGTTGGACTTAAACAACGCGCTAATCTCGTGACGCGCAGCGTACCCTATTCAGGTAGTCTTTGAGTGAGATCATGACGTTTTTTTGTACCCTTCCCGATTTTGATTGGTCGGTTGGGCGAAACTGTTCTCGGGTATAAAGCTTCCCGGATTTGACAAACCACATCTGAGACTGCTTTTTTGCTGTCGTTGACATTGCCAGACGTGGAATTTTCCCTTTGTTCGATTGGTAGCTTGGTCGTAAGTGTGCGCAGGAGTAAATAATTTTACTCGGTTTTGACATGTTGTGTGCACTATTCTGATACCTGATTAGGGCGACATCTTTCTTTTTCTCCATTTCTGTTTTTCCTCTTTCCGTCTGTGTTTCTTGGTGACTTTACTCTTTTCTTCCCGGAAAATTGTGCAGTTTGGAAGGCGGTGTGTGGACTCACCTTGGGACTAGCAAAGTCGGGCATTCGTTGCTACAGTACGTGTCATGGTTTCTTTCAACCATTGTTGGTTGTGGTGGTTCAATATCCCGTTGGAGATTCTCTTTAAACATACTGTTCGATACCCCGAGAGAACTAAGCTTTGAATGACCCGACTTGTCGGATAGGGCCCCTGGCGGTGCGCTAATCCTGTGGGACACCACACCGTTGTTGCCAGTTTTTCTTAGTCCAGGAAGTGAATCGCTGGGTTTTACCGAACCACCAGGTCTAGGAGATTATATGTACTTTACCGACGTATTTAGTCTGCCTTTTCTTCCTTATCTCTACCCATCTTTTCGCACCCTATTTAGTGGAATAACGCGTAATTCGTTCGAGGTCATTCTATTTCTGTCGAAGTTAGGATTGATCATTTACTTGTCCGTCTCAGTAGGGTTCTTCTGCTGTGGAAGTAATGCAATGCATGGATCGCGTGAAGTGCAGCGTATTCTCTTTAGTAGTTTCTGGTTGGGTTTGTGGGCTCATATGTTAGAGTGCCGATCAGGCTTTTCGTTTCTTTTTGGGCTCCGTACCTCTATTGGTACATGTAATCTTAGTTTCGTTCTCGAGCCATTGTTGCTGATGACGCTTGGGTATAAAGCAAAAGAGCAATTTTAGGAAAATACTCTCTAGTAAGGGGGTGTTACGTCAATTTTAAAATTTATGCATTTACAATAATCAGTTTCGGCGCCGATATGATGTCCTAGTACGGTTCTACCTGCTGCTAACATTTAGCACTGAGTTGTCCTAGTTACAGCAAGACTTAACCGGGACTGTGAATACAACTCCAAGTCGCCGTTTAAAATTTTCAACACAACAAGTGCGAGCGAGGTTCTGCGATGATTACAAAGAGCTAGGTATACGACGCCACGCTCGATTTTGGGGACTGGACAGAGATTACGTTTGCTTGTAGAGTTTAAGCGCAAAATGTAGAACGCGCCATCGAAATTTGGTCGAACTAAGACGTGTTGTATTCTTATCACCCCGGGTGTTGAGTGGAAAATTCGGATGGTCGCTACGGGAGCTATGTACCGTTGAATTTACTACGTCGTCGTGTAATAAGCGCTTTTCGGGTAAGGTACGGAATTTGCAATTTGTGCTAATTTTCCGTATTAAAGCTATCATGTTTTGGAAGCGCGTTTCGTGAACTCGAATCCTGTAGCAACCTCATCCGTCCATTGTAGTTACCAAAACCCGCCCGTAAAGCCTGTCCCGTCTCCGTTGTCCGAGATACCTTGGTGTGAAGCTCACGTCGACCTGTTTGTTCGAGCTACTCTCTTGAAATGGCTTTCTACCAGCAACTTACTCTGGGGTCCTTACCTGATGCTAATCAACCTTTGTGTGGCATGCCGTATGGCTGTTTCAATAAATTTTCTATAGGACAGGTTTCGTGGAACACCGACACTTTGACGGTTGCCCAGTTCTTTTAAGGAAATGTAAAACAATCTATTAACATTTGTGGACTGCTTTTAGTTTTGTCCGTTGGTGGACAGGGATCGGACTGGGCCATTAACGATAGTTATACTGACTCGTATGTAGCGAGTCGAAGTAATTTGATGACCCGAGCTTTGTCTTCCTTTCTTGTATTGTTTTTATTCGTATTGGGCCCCCCTTGTACATGTTGTTGTGATGTTATATTTTACGATTTAAACTGTGTATGGACTATGTATATGCTTATTGTGTTTGTTTCATAAATCCTATTAATTTTAATATTAGAATAAATTCCATTTTCTAAGTTATTTTTGTGTTTTAATTAGCACGGGTCAATTTGTGAAAAGTATAAGGAAACCCTGTAAAGCCTGATTTCTTTTGCTTTACGTTAATTAAATAGTTCCTCGAGACAGTTTGTTTTCGAATATGGTTTGTCCGCGCGCCCCCTTATTGGGGTGGCGTGATTTTGATTCTGCTCAAGAAACGCTCGACATTCGAAGAATTTCTCAGTGCGGCGCGGCGCTTCTATTTTCACAAGCGTCTTTGGACCCGACTTGTTGTAATTTCTATTTTAAAAGTTTGCAAGCCTGGGTTCGAGCTTGTTTTTTATCAGCATATTCGTTAATGTTGCTGGTGTTCGGAATTTTAAATCTATTATATACAATGTGTTTCGTATTTTAATAATTCATATTTGAGTGTTATGATTTGAGTGACTCCAAGGCTTTAATTTGTTACTTTACAATGCTGGGCCTTATTGAGCCTCCAAATTTAAATTCTATTAACTGTTACTGGTTTATATTTCCGTTGTACTATACTGCGATCCCTCATGAAACAGTTAGTATTCTTTTTAAGATTTAAGTTGTTTTTTGTTGTGTTTAACGAATGGCGCCCATTTTATGTTATTTTATGAATTTGTATTTAACCCTAAGAACTGCTATCTAGTCCTTACCCATAACATTTATTCCTAGCCAGAATTAGAGCTACCTGGGCTGTGCCTATCCCTCGTTTAAGGGTGATACAACACGCTCTTCAAGCTCCAGAATTTCATAAGCATTAACTATACAAAGAACTTGTAAATAAAAATTGTAAAGAAGGGTTGACCAATTTTAGCCAGAGCGTGTAAGTTTTTAGTTAATAAATATTTAGTAAAGAAATGCACCTCTACGTAAGTATTCTTACACAGACCGGGGGCAGCCTAGTGTAAGGTATTGCAACCCTTATGTTAGGGGCTGCAACCCTTATGGTAGTCTTAGGGGTAGTTTACCCTCTTAGACCACAAAGTTACGCTTCCTCGGAGGTTAACTCGATCGCTGAACCCTGCTCTTAATTTAGGGGTTGTAAAGCCTACTTTTAATAAAATAAAACGCCAAAGAATATTATAACACTATATTGGAAAACAAGTATTAATTTTGCCCAATTACACTGGTTGTTCGCCCAAGCGGCTATATGCTTAAGTTGCTATAGTTTCGTAAATATAATTGCTCAGAATTACGCTTAAAGTTTATGACATTAAAATTGTTTTGGAAGGAATAGAATAAATCTAGCGACGGCCCTTTGAGTTGGTTAATATAAAATAACAACAATTAAGTCTGACCTGTTACTCCTGCGCTGGCTACTTCCCCTTGATTTGATTATTTAGTTTAAACGGCGCGACCGTGTTCAGTTATAATAATTTAAATATGTTCGGCTAGATTTGAGATCCCCGGGTCGGTAATCCTTGAATTTTGAGTGGCTTGTCACAACACTGGCTCACATAAATTTTAAATAGAACTTTCAATTTTAACTTAAGTTATTTCGCCCGGCTCGCGGCATGGCGCCGGGACGCGGTACCCCCGAAAGCGGCTTTCGGCGGTAATTAATTTATTATCTCGCGGGATACGGGAAGACTGACTGTCCAGTTCGAGTTCCCCACAAGGTAATTTTCTTTCGGGACAAAAACGAATGTCTTTCGTACTCTCCCGTTTTGCAAGATAGCATTTTTGAATTAGAACTAACGGATTGCAAATTCTGCATATCCCACGTCGTTTTGCACTGCCTGCCAATTCGGCACTTCTTTATTCTGAGGAAGCTTTCGGTTAATTAACACCGGATGTATTTCAACCGCTTCTTGGATTATAACGATGTAGTCTTTTCGTTCTTAGAAAATGAACTTTTGCGTTCGCTATATTTGTAATTTACGCAGGGCCGGCTTTGATTTATTCTTTTCTTCTAACAACTTAAAGTTTATAAGTCTTATAATTACAAACGCAATTTGTTGCGGGTTGTTACACTAGATTTAAACAACTAAGGGCTGCATAAGCCTTCGGTGGCGTCTGGCATTTCACTATTTTGACCATCCCGCAGAAGGATGAAACAATAAAGAAGCCAACCTGCGATCGATCACTAATAATAGTCAATGGTAGTGTAATCGCAGATCAACCCCCTTATCATTTATACACCACGGTAGCTCTGTAATGTTTGTACTCACCGTAATGACCTAGCTAGCTAAATCTCGGTGGCCTTGGGTCGCAGATTTCTATCATCAGCTGTACTACTACAAGCTCTTTTAATAATAAAAAAACACAGGGCGCCAGAAATCACAGATTTCAAGAAATAAATAAAATAGTAGCAAACAATTAAGTTTATTTAATCAACAGGTCATAATTGGTTGCAACATCTGTATTACGTCGGTAAATTGTTTATCGCAAAGTTTAAATACAGTATATAACTAATGCTGAAAATGCAGCACGCACAAAAGATATGTGAACCTCTTTTGGGCTCTTGGATTGAATATGATTGCAATTCAATGAAGGAGTAAGCTTACCACTGTCATATGTTTTAACCGTTATCTCGGTCTTGATAGCAAAATGGCGTGAGGGCACTTTTTACAAAATTCTTAATACGTATTCATTAAGCAAAACTTTAAATTTGTGAATTGTAAATTAGGGAACAATTAATACACTATGTTTTAAATTTATAAAACATAGATTTATGAATAGTTAATACATTACGTTTTCAATTTATAAAGCGTAGTTTTAAATTTGTAAATTGTAAATCGGAACAATTAATACATTAAGTTTTCATTTTATAAAGCGTAAATTAAATTTGTAACTGGTAAATCGGTTAACGGTAATGAAGCGTCGTTGATATCGATTCCGCCAACAATTCATGGGCAAGCGAAGTTATCATCAAAAGTTGTAATGAGACTAACCTGGTTGTGACAAAAAAGTCGCATGTAGGCGATGAATAATTGGTCCAGGATAATCTTAACGTAACAGCCTTCAGCAGCACAAACCTCGTGGCCAAAGTTGATAAGGGAACGGACGCTCCGTGTACGGGTCTAGGACGTTTCGCCGCCGCCGTTTCGCCACCGCCGGTTCTCCACCGCCGTTTCTTCGCCAGGCCGTTTCGCCATCGGCCGTTTCGCCAACGAGCCAGTTCGCCGCCAGAACAATTTCAATATTTGGAATAACATATAGATACACACATGATCATGACCTAACCTAAGCTAACCTAACCTAACTAAATCGGTAGTTATTTTCGAATTAGGTACGTTAAGGAATTTGGTTAAAAATTCGGTGGACGGTCCGGTCTAGTGCGCATGCACAAAAATGTAACAGTGAACAGAAAAATGTAACGTTGAACAGACTCTCGTATTTTTTCTCTAAAAAAAAAACATCAAGACCTAACAACTAACATAAACCATTAACCTGAACCACCGCCGAGAGCGCAACAACATTGCTTTAAAAATTAGAAGACGATAGCGGCACCCACAGCATTTTGACGGAAGCTGATCGTACCATAAACCTTACTTCGCTGGCAGCGCATGCGGAATAGACCGGACCGTGCACCGAATTTCACCCGGAATTTGTTGTTTTGAAGATAATCTCAAATGTAGACATTAACATTCTGTAAATTTGAAATCGTTAACCTTGGCGGCGAACTGGCCCGGCGGCGAACCGGCGGTGGCGAAACGGCGGCGGCGAAATGTCCCATTCCGCCGTGTACCACCAGCTCAAGGTGACATTCCAGAAAGGAGTTGCTGGTCCAAGTTATTGATTAGGGTGTTAATTAGGAAACCCAAATAAGGAGTCGTCAAAAAAACGGCATCAAAGAATGGCGTTTAAAAGTGACGTTAAAAAATTACGTCAAAGAGCTAATAAAAAGAACGGGAAATTACTAAACTTGAATATCAAACCAAGGAGCGTAAACATACCTGATTTTAGTCATCAGATCACAAACGAAGTCAATTAAAAATTGGTGCAGTAGCACGCGGGAATGCCTTCGTAGAAGCGAGTTACTTCAACCGAAAGCGAAAGGTAAATGAAATCGCGGATGGAGAAAGACCGCTGCGGCTGGCGCATAATGATAACGAATTATTTTGGGAAAACCAAAATCAGAGAGCTCGCGCAAAGCAAGATTTGATATCGTTTGAAATACAGCGAATAATAATTCAAGTGGGGATATACAGGCTGGCCCGGAAATAAATTGGTAACTGGCGAAACAATTAAGCGGAGCCAAAAAATTGTTTCAAGGACCGAATTGCACGAGTACCGTGGACCACACTCTCTCCGCTAGCTAGCCGCGGACTTTAATACCGTTGCCCCCCAACGCAAATGAACCTGTGCTAAGTGCGGTTCGAAAACATATTTGCAAATCTTTAAAATAAATACTTCATCATATCGAAAAAAGCTTTCTACAGACGAAGAAATCATCTATAAAAGATGCTCTCAGGAGACAAGTTTGCATTAACATTAAAGAAATATGTCAAATTGAAAGGTTTCAAGTTTAATAATATCCTTGGTTTTTACTGCTGAAAAATTATTTGGAAAAATTGTTTTGCATTTCCTGTATGTGATCAGGCTGGTGACTGAGATGCACAAGTATTTGTAAAACATACGTTACTTAGATGCAGGTCGGTGGGAGAAAGCAGAGATTGCGTTATTTTAACTTGATACAAATATTCGATGGCAAATCTATTATTATCTATCTATTCAATAGCTGCGGCGGTATGTATTTTGGCAGGTTAAAAATGTAAAGTCTAATTACACTATCCACATTATGGTAAGGAAGCACAACACATTTTGAATTTCTAAAGAAAATTGTAAATAACAAACTTTCGAAAACGTGCTTGGTGCCGATTGATATTGTAAGCGTTACAATTATCTGATTAAGCAGGTCCACGTTTTACGCCATTTTAATTTTACATTTACATTCGTGTATCGGACAGGCGAAACTTTCATTAGACTTATTGCACTGATCCTTATTTCTACATTTAGTGTTCCGACGGGGGATAATATTGACTACTAATTGCTATGTCGATGATGTCTAAATAATGAAGAGAAATGCATTAAGTTACAAGGAGTTTCATCCTGGGAATTTATTAGCTAAAACGAAATGAAGGATAGATTGAAATATGTAAGTAGCATGTTCTCATGTAATATATTAAAATATTATTAAACATTGTTGTAATTTCTAAACATGTTTGATCTGATTAAAAGTTAAGGTTTCTATACAACAAAGTGAACACAAACATAATAGTTATTAAGGTACCAAGGGGCATTATGAGTAAAATAAGAGCCCAAGATTGTTAGTGTACTAACCGAGGGCCTTTGGCCCGAGGTGTGTACAACAATCGCGGGCTCTTAGCTCATAATGCCTGTGGTGCCTTCAAGGTTTTATGTCCTACCAATTTTCTTACCTAATTCATATTCATATTCAATTCATATAATTACTATGATTGATCTAGTTAGCTGATCTAAGTTAGATTTGTGACATTAGATGAGCTGTCATTAATTTTCATTGCGACAGTGGTGCACAATTTTTGAAATAAAAGTTGTATCCATGGAAACAAATACTGTTAATTTTTCATAATAACCCTAGTGTTCTTATGAAGAAAATAATTGCCCTGGAGCGTTATTTTGTATCTAAGATACCTTAAAATAGAGTCATTAATTTCAATTAATGTACTGGTAGGACATAAAGAAAATTAAGGTACAAAGTCAGAGGAAAGACTTAGTCGGGTTAAACATCTCAAAAGAGGAAAGGGCAACATACTTTAAAGTTGCCTACAAGAACTGTTAACGACAAGCGCTGTCAGTGAAGATGGACAATCACAACGAAACAATACTACAGTAGACATAATAAGAGCCAAAGTAAATAAAAATATAAAACTTGCTAGCACTGACGGAATACATAACGAACTTCTTAACACAACAAATCATATATTAGTTGAAGGTGTTAATATCAAAATAATCTCATCATTTTACAGTTTTTATAATAGATCTCTCAAGTTTTATTATTTGTTTCATTTAATCATTGCTAATATGTTGTGATCTTGAAATGTTATAACTTCTGCCTTCGAAATCCATTTCTAGAGCTTTTAATTTCTTATTGTTTCTTCTGTTTAGCTACCATTTATAACTCCAAGCTATAAGTGCAGATGTTTCCTAAGATGATCTGATATATAGCGTAGTCGGTATCTTTTCGTATTTTATCATTTCATAGGGCGGTATTTAATGTTCGCATTAGCATCTTGCCTTGATTCATTTTGACAAAGTTTTGGTTACTACTCATCTTCGAAGATATTACGCTTAAATACTTGAATGTATGACTATTTTTAACCATATTTACTTCAGTTTCTAAATCGTAACCTGTTTCTCCTGTAGTAAGATGTGTGGTCTTGGGCTAAATTTATTTATAATTCCCACATCCTAAAGTTATCACACCATGTAGTTGTTGTTAGCATCCAAAATCGGGTCGTAGAGTAATTCTCTCAAACAAAACAAACTCTATGACTATTTGAATACAATTGCCGGTGGGCCAGTTCAAGAAGACGGCGTGCAGCTTTTTAAATACTTACAAATGATTAAAAGCCAATAGGGCGCTCACGAATATTTACCAATTAACGACAAGTGTATCCAGGCATTCAACTGAGAACTCGTCAACTCAAGTAGCACATGATTTCATGAAAGAAAAGCTCAAATCACGCACAGGTAGCAGTAACAAATAATAACAACCAAAATGCTAATATCACATTATACATATAATCACAAATTAACATGGCATTTAGTACAAACTTCAGGTAATTATTAGTACACATTTCAGGTAATTATTGGTCAATGTAAGGTGCACCATAACAAACTCGGCTTGCGAGGATAAAGTCTAAGACAACAGTCCTAACAAAAGTACTAACATGATCCACAACAGTTTCAAATTAAATGAGGTCGCAATTTACCTGGACTCCGTTGTTGAGAAATTAATTATTCAGGTACGCAGTTCGTGAAGCGAACTGTACAACTTTAACACTGGTTTAATGTTCGTATTTTCTATCATTTCATCTAAAAGAAAGGAATACAAAACCTGATCTTAGATTTCTGTGTGTCCCTTTTGTACGCTATGTGATGATCCAGATAAGCGAAGGTCCACACACATCTGAAGGTCGGAATGCACGAACCAAGTCAATGTCGACGCGCTCGATCGGGGATGGCGTTTCACGGCCTATGAGTTTCAGGACTGATTGCTGAAAAAAATGGAGTACCCAAAATAGACTCATGGATGCTTTCTATAAGAATCGGCCTAAAGAGTGCCGAAAGACCTTACCCCAGATGAATTTGGGCCACGTGTAGCTGACGACAGGTGAAGCGCATATAAAATCGGCCAACTAGGCGCGAGAATCAAATTCTCCACAGAACTGCGCGGGCTACAACAATCCACAAGCTATGTGGGGACCAAAAACCAAATTAGGGGCAATTTCAAAAACGCTACAACTAAGTCACCATCACGGCATTCAATAGAAAAAAAGAAACGCCTTCAAACAAAAGTCAACATTCGAGTCGCTTGTCCGCCTTCATAAGATTTAAGGAAGGCCGCGAGTGCACGAAAATATGAAAACCCGCACCACAGACATTAAAAATATAGACGGCGCACCGAACTGGAGCTGTAAAAATAATAGAAGAGCCAAACGTAACATCGTTTTCATCTTCAGATAGTACGACTGGATCATCCGCAAAGAGAAGGGTAAATAGTGTATGGTCTCTTATTGGAATTTTAACGGTACCACATATTCTTTCCACACTTTAAGTGTTTCGTTGAGATACAAGTTAAACAGAGTTGACGCTTAAAAATCCTTTAAAAATTCTTCGTCTATATAATCAAATTACACACTAATGGAAGAAATAAAAGTAGCACATGGCGAAAGACATAGTAGTTCACTAAGTCTGCTTTTGTTTAGTGTCGTCGTAGATCAAATAACAAACACAGACAACAAGCAGTATCAAAAGAACCGCTGCATTGTAAATTGGAACTGTAAAGAAATAGTGTACACTGTACATGTAATGAGTTTTGCCAACAAAGGAGTGGAGATTTTAAGTAGTTGTAACCTTTTGAAAGAATCATTAATTTTAAAAGCATAGACATACGATACGCAGGATCACATATACCGCCATTCATTTGAAGTGAATTACTTAAAGAAACTAGTTTCGACGACTTTTTAATAACAAAATGTAGTTTTTATTATTGCTATGGAGCGAGTTACGTATAGTTTTAAAAGTATCAAGTAGCTACACGTTGTTTTTAAGGAAGTTAGTTTTAATCAGTGCGCGATAAGTTAACAATGTATAACTTGTAATGAAGGAACTTGAAGAGTTTGGTGTGTTTTGTGTGTTGTTTGATAAAACTTAATCAATTATTAATTATTACTGATTTAAACAGTGTCACTACGTCAGTTGGACTTTACTAGTTATGCATTGTTGTCTTATCGCGTACTTATTAAAAATGATATGACTTTATCTTTAAATCAACAGTTAACTCGTAAAATGTCATTGAAACTAGTTTCTTTCAGTGATCCACTTCAAATGACTAGTGCATCATATGCTAACATACGTCATCGACGCGCGGGTCAAAACTAAAACGACCGAATAGAAAAGAGAAGAGCACCAAAGCAAAAAGTACTGCGAGCAATCCATTAAGTGCAAAGTAGAAGATATCGTCAAGTCGTCCAAAGAGGAAAAACGGATGAAATAAACAAACAAACAGGGTAACCTACGAAAGACTAGTGAAGTTTAGCAGAGATAACAATTCACCGGTGGGATGATCTACAAAATGGAGGAAGGAAAGTTGGATGAGCACATCATCCACAGAATCCATAGGTGAAAGCCTAAAACATGAAGACGAAGAGAAAGAGACGTATTTAAAATGATCGTTTGCAGTAGACTACCACTAATATAATAATAATAATAATAGTAATAATAATATATAAAGAAAAGTCCTGGCTCACTCATCAACGCCCAGCCCAAACCCTTGGACCTAGAAAGCTGAAATTTTGCACAGAGGTTTCCTTTGTGATGTATACAAGGAATAAGGAAGGATATTTCGAAATTCAACCCTCAAAGGGGTAAAATGCGGGTTCCAATTTTGAATGGAAAAATAATATTAAATAGACATTTCGGCTTGAAACTTCGTAGGAGTACTCCTAAAAACAAATAAGCAAACATGTATTTCGTAATTTTCCGAAAATCAACCCCTTAGGGGTGAAATGGGGTAAATAAGCCTAAAAATCGATGTGGGTGTCGTTATTGAGGATTTTTGGGACGTTGATTGCGAAAATTTAATTTATTTTTACGTCCAAGACGGTGGACATGACATAAAATTAAAACCTTATAGTGGTGAAACGGGGTTTCAGAGACAAATTATTTTTGGACAGAACAACGTTTTCCGGGTTAGCTGGTAATATCTAAGGAGATATCTAATAAATTTATGTAATAGATAATGATATAATACAATATGAAGCTTAGTTCTAATAAAAAATAAAATAAGTCAGTGGGAACAACACCATAAGACATTACTGACTGAAAATAGACAACAAAACAAGACACATGGTAGCCATAAAAATATAATAGAAGATCAATACTATAAGTAGAACAGATAACAGCACAAGAAGTAGAAGACGCCCTTAATAATACAAAAATGGAAAAGCGGCGGGTCCAGGAAACATCCCCATTGAATTGGTGAAATATGTGACAGATAGGTTACATGAAATCCTAACAGAAATTTTCAACAAATGCATATTAGCAGGAGAAGGTATCTCGAAAGATTGGAATATAGCCTACATTAGCTCTATCTTCAAAAAAGGGAACAAAATACTTTGTTAGAACTGCAGAGGAATAAGTTTAACCAGTTCAGTGGGAAGGTTGTAAGGACGAATTCTGAAAAGAGACTTGAAAAAGAGATAGATAGTATAGAAGAACAGAGTGGCAGCTGGCAGATCATGTGTGGATAACATTTTTGTATTACAACAAATAATCGAAAAACGAACTGCAAGGAATCTTTTCACCCATTTATTATTTGTTGACCTAGAAAAGGCCTACGATTCCGTACCCTTGAAGAAGTTATTTGAAATTCTGACAACGGTTGGCCTTAGTAATATAAATATTCGAGCAATTTGGAATATATATAAAGAATCTGTTAGCGCTGTTGAATTAGGAAATGTGATGTCAACACCGTTTAAAGTAACAAAGAGTCTTAAAGAAGGTTGCTCCCTATCACCTACCCTGTTTAAAATATACATCCAAGAAACACTAGACAAATGGATGAGGAAAGTATTAGGAATGGAGATACAGATAGAGGATAAGTGTCTGACAACGCTTTTATTTGCAGACGATCAGTACATCATAGCCAACGAGGAGAAAGACATGAACTTCACGATCAGGAAGTTGATAGAAGAGTAGAAAAATGGGGTCTTAATATGAACATGACGAAGACCGAATACCTTGTAAGAGGAAATAATATAGAAGATCCAACACTACAAATAAATAAGGAAATAAAAAAATGTACGAAAGGCAAATATCTGGGCACGGCAATGTCACAAGAAGGAACGTCAAATAAATATATTGATGATAGAATTCAACAAGCTCGGAAAAGTGTCCGTCTGCTAAATTCGTTACTATGGTCCAATCAGATAAAGTTAAACACAAAAATTACAATCTACAAATCAATAGTGGCGCCCATATTAACTTATGGTTCGGAGGTTTGGCAGCTAACTGCCAAGAATACTAAAAGGCTTGAGACTGTCGAAATGTATTTCATGAGAAGGGCATGTAGAATATCAAGGTTGGAACATGGGCCAAATGTAGAGATAAAACGCAAAACAAATAGAATCTATGGCACTATTGATAGAGTAGAATTCAGACAATTAATATGGTACGGTCATGTCATGAGTATGCCAGAGGAAAGAAGGCCAAAGAGAGCTCTGGATTATACACCACAGCATGCGTATCGGATTTTGTGCGAGCTATGCATAAGATTCCTTCCTGGAAGATGAAATTTTTATGTGTTCAGTAATTATCACATTAATAATTTTGCCGGGGATCTAATAAAATATTTTAGAATTTTTAAGCAATACCGAATTATTCAGAACCTTTATAAAGGTTGTTCGTTTACCTCCAGTGGGCCTCAGACGACAAATTATGGAGATCTGTTGAATTCATATTGAGATTCGAGCATTATTTCTAGTTAGTCATGAATAAATACCAACGCATTTCTGAAGCGCCAACGAAAAATTACGTTTAGGATATCGCGTCCTGAATTAAATTAACTTTGTAGCTGAATATAAACGAATTTTAAATTTATTTGTACGCATTTTATCTTTCAGAAACACAAACAGAAGTTTTGATACGCAGATCTCCGAGGGTGCCTGACTGGATTATTTTTCACGACGAAGGTTTATCAATTTTCCCTTTGTTCTGAGACTCAGGGGGAAGGACCTCACATCTTAAGTAAATGCATTCATTATCAAAGAACTCTTTTATAGGGGTTTTTTGTAGGTAAATCTGGAAATGCGGAAAAGTTTTAACTGAGCTGCTAGTAGCTAAAAGCCCCAGAGGTGGTTTTAATGCAGGTCTAAGAAAATGAGTCGAGAACTGGGGAGGAAAGAAGCCATTAGCGTCGGGAGCAACAAGCCGGGTCTGGCTGTCGTCCTAATTATCACAGGTTTTACAATCGATTTTACATCAGTTATAGGTCGTCTCTGCATTATTACACCTCCATAGCATGGGGTGAATTATAAATCTCAACACCTGTCATTTGTGTAGTAACAAATACGGAAATAAACCAATAAACGCAATTAAATGAATTATTGCGGAGTAGGGGTAAATATGTTTTCCAGGAAGAACCTCTGTAATTTAGGTAATAGTTATGCTGATGGATACTATAAATTACTACTGAGCTTATTAAAACTAATTGCAAATCAGTAGAAAGCCTCTTAATTTAATTTTAATATCTAAGTACATCGTTTAGGATTTATTATGTACATACTATGTTATTATTAAATATATTATATGATAAAATGCCATTGGAATGATACGTGATAACTAGTGCAAAGGATACAGAGTGATTTAAAAAAATGGCTTCACTTGTGATTTTTTAAAATAAAAAAATTTCAGTTTTGTAAGCAATTTTTTTGCTTAAAAGGTTTAGAAGGTGAAAAATGAAGGACTGATCCACTCACATGGCCGACCAAAGTACATAGAAAATACATAAATGTCGAAAACTTCGGTTGTTAGGGCACTTGAATTACTTATTAACAAGATATATGAAAAAAACTGCCTAAACTTGTTCTAAAACGATTTAAATAACTCGAATATTCGGCGATTATATGATAGTGAGTAAGGAGGCTGTTATAGCTACTAAAGGACAACATGAACGTCAGTTTGCGTATAGCGACAATGATAAAATCAACCTAACTATCAGTTTAAACTAATTACACTTACCGTTGAAAAGTTGTATATGACACCAACCTATTAAAAATAGTAAAAATGTATCAGTAGGGTGTATAGAAGAAAATATATATAAGTATACTATAAAGATAGTCCCTCTCACAGCTTGTGTGGTTACATACACAGTAAAATGTTATTTCTTGACTGGGATAGGGGTTGGAATAACTCCAATCTCAGTGCTACGCACAGGTACCAAGCTTTAATGGTTAGATTGAAATAAAACCACTTGTATGTATCGCCTGACGTTTCGTATATTTATTTTTATACTTTTTCAAAGGCTATGGACAAAATTTACAAATAAGCAACGTTGTTATAAAAGTTATTGAAAGTGAAGGTCTTACCTAACAACTAGTGGAAACCAAAACACATGTTTTTTAAGGACATGTGACGATATTCAAATTTGAACAAATTCATAAAAAAGGCAGTAGGCCACCAAGATTACAGAGCTGGGCTGCATATGATATAACTACACTTAGTCATACATCTAGCCGGTTACACATTAAAAATTACTAGCACATTTAAAATTTGATTTACAATAATTTTATTAACTATTTGGCCAACATGGCCGTCAATTAGATAAAAATCGTGGTGTTGAAAATTATTTCTAAGCAAGCAGCGACAGGTGTCTGAAAGGTTGTTAGAAACGCGCATGCGCGGAGCGCGAGGCGTCCAAATGTTACGAGGGACGATCAAAATGGAAATGACCAACGTCCCTCGTAACATTTGGACGCCTTGCGCCTTTCAGACACCTGTCGCTGCTTGCTTAGAAATAATTTTCAACACCACGATTTTTATCTAATTGACGGCCATGTTGGCCAAATAGTTAATAAAATTATTGTAAATCAAATTTTAAATGTGCTAGTAATTTTTAATGTGTAACCGGCTAGATGTATGACTAAGTGTAGTTATATCATATGCAGCCCAGCTCTGTAATCTTGGTGGCCTACTGCCTTTTTTATGAATTTGTTCAAATTTGAATATCGTCACATGTCCTTAAAAAACATGTGTTTTGGTTTCCACAAGTTGTTAGGTAGGGTCTTCACTTTCAATAACTTTTATAACAACGTTGCTTATTTGTAAATTTTGTCCATAGCCTTTGAAAAAGTATAAAAATAAATATACGAAACGTCAGGCGATACATACAAGTGGTTTTATTTCAATCTAACCATTAAAGCTTGATACCTGTGCGTAGCACTGAGATTGGAGTTATTCCAACCCCTATCCCAGTCAAGAAATAACATTTTACTGTATATATATATATATATATATATATACATAAGTTCTGTATTATGTGACACCCACCATACCTATTGTAGAAATAGCACCCAGCGTATATATCAAATTATAATATTTGATATTATGGCACCAATGTTTATACGCTACAGGTGGCACCAAATTGTATAAAAATTACGTCGAGGATGGTAAAACGGGCACCCAACATTGTTGCCAAACCGAGGGTGCCAGTATGCGATCATTTCTTTTTATTTAGCATGCGTATCATTACCGATTGACAAACGTCTGTAAATTAGCTTTAATATTTATTTTGTTAACACACTAAATTACGGCAATCTACTTGGTCGCTGTGATAACAAAAAAATCTACCTAAAATATTTTATGAATATTAGCCACTTCAATTTGAACTTACAACATTTGATAGTAATAAGAGTTGTGAGAAGTACATTACGCATAAGTGGACAATTTCTCTACGAGTGCTAATTACTTTATGAGTTTTGGCCGGCATGTTATATTAATCGCAACTATACATACATACTGATTTAAAGTTGTCAAATCAATATTGTCTCAGTCAACACTCTAGAGATCATTGGTACGCCTTAGTACGAAGATGGAGATCGAAGTGAAGGCTCCTTAGCTTAGTCTACCTGAATGACTCGGAGGACCTTCCAAGAGACATGGACGACCTGCTGAACTCTTTCCCATCCATTATTTCCAACCCCAAGGGGACCAAACAGCGTAATAGTTTAACAATAATTTTAAGCTGTAAATTACCTTTTTTTATTTTTAGCACAAGCTTAGCATTACTCATTATTTAAACCAAGCAGCTGTAATTTTTAACCACAGATTACTAAATTTTTTGTAAAAGAAAACAGCATTTGAGTTCCATGGTTGAACAGTAGATTAGGTATTAAACGGTCGTATGTTATAATTTATGTAATTTTTCGTCTGAAATATCTTTTAAGAGCATGTGTCCCATAATTTCAATGTACGGCCAGTACGAAAGCCATTAATTGATGACAAAACGTTATTGTAATATGTTACTGCTTGAAAACACCAAAAGATTGAAACTTACAAAAGATGTTCTACTAAAGTAGAGATCTTTATTGTCCATAGTTATAAAAGAAACTACGAAATTTTTGATTCCAAGGTAGTATAAGGTATAGTTTTTACTTTTTTTTCAATCTCATTGGCCCTTCAAGGTCGTATTTTATTACTGTTTCTCCGTTTCAGATATATAATTTTTGTATTTTTCTAACATAACACATCCAACACTCCTTTGATTTAAACAGATTTTACACTAAGGAATCTTTAAAATTTAGTTCGCTTTGGCATTTATTATACATTTATTATTACATAAAAATACACATCGCATAAAATACTAGTGACAATATACAAAACATATATTATTAGTGTAAGAACACGATATTATATATTACAAGAAAATGAGAAAACCATAAAGCTCTATTTCAGTCTGTATTCATTGAACACAAATGTTTTTATTCTAGCCCAACCAACCCCTGTAAAGTCACTTTCATATTTGTCAATAAATGATTCACATTCTTCTTTACGCAAAGCCTTTTTCAGTTTTATTTTGTTTTCGAAATACTGTCGCATAATAGTTTTCTGAATAGGTGTCCATCTTTGTCGTTCACCTGAAATAAAAACTTTGTAGCAACTGATGAATGCTGAAAACAATTTCTGTTTTGTTTATAGCACTTGTAAAATCTTCTTGAACTGAATACCAATATTTTGTTACAATAGCTGGCTATAATTTTTAACTTAGAAAACATTGACGTGAAAGAAGAATTTTTACCCACCTTTTTTGTACAAATAGAAACTACCTATTGATCTGCTGCTATCGTTTATTTCTGCCAAATTTTCTGCACTTTCAAAATCATTTTGTTTAGCTGCACTTATTTGCTGACGCGTTTGTTCCTCTTGTCGCAAATTCTGTATAGCTGCGTCAGATTGTTTCGTAATTAAATCATTGTTTATCCCAACTGGCAAATTTCTCAAAATGGCGTCCCCGGCGTCATGATTCACATTTGCCAAACTTCTCTCCTTATTTATTGCTCCTCAATCTAAAAATAAAGTTTTGTTACCAGGCTTTGACAAATTATGCTTAATTAATAAATACCTATAATTTTAATGGAGATTTCTTGTTGATCTTCATCTAGGTCTGAACCAACCTTGTCCGTGTCAATTTCAAATATGGATGACAAAAGAAATATATATTTAAAAAATTAGTAAGCTATACGTCAAAAACAAATTTGAAGTGCAATGCCTGCCTACTGGCCAAAATATGGCAGAAAAACTGAAACTTTAAAGAACTTATGGTGCTACTAAATATCTCTGTTATTTGAGAAGTACTATTGCTGTTTATTATTATTTTTTTATTTTACCACGCTACTAAAATTTCAATTACTGTCACGATTTATTATTTTAATAAAATCTGATGTGATACACGCACACAACTTCCTTTTACAGTGATTTTATAATTAGCCAAAAATTTCATTTTAAATTTTTAAGCATTCGTCAAAAAGTTTCAAAAATTACAAATTCTACAAAAACGGTACAAAATAGAGCGTTAGTTGAAGAGATAAATTTTCTCTAGAATTGTAAGCTGAATTCAAAAATGTAATAATATATCGGGTGTTCTATTTAAAATAGGAGTTAATAAAAAAAATTAAAAAAAACAAAATAAACCCATTTTAGAAGTATTCAACTGGAAAATTATCTATTTCACATCAATACACATTAAAAATGTAAACAAAATGTGAAGTTTGAAAAAAATCGTTATGGCCGTTTTTGAAAAAAATCGAAAAAAATTTAAAAATCACAAGAGTAAACACCTACTTCCGGTTATGCGATTTTTTTCAAAAGCTTGCTGCCACACCTAGATAATACTCAAAACTTATATATGAAGTTTCAACGTCATACCTCATTTCGTTTTTGAGATATTCTGTTCACAGACAGACGCACAGACAAACCAATGAAAAAAAATATGTTTTTTTGGGTTCAGGGGACTCCAAAACGTGAAGATCTGTTGAAAACTCAATTTCGAATTTTTGGGCTAAATCCAATAGGTACTTCCTTTATTGTAAAATGAAAAAAAAATCGATTTTTCTAATGGAATTAAATGTTCTATCTGAATAGTAAAAAATATACAGTGTTCTACCTAGAATGTAGACAACTTTTTAACATGAATTCGCATTACCATACAGGTATTTCGATTTCTTAGGCTCGATGCGTACCGACTTGATTTTTAATTTATAATTTAGGTTATTATCTATAAAAATGGATAAAAACCTATTTCAGGATGTTGCCCTAATAAACCCCTAAAGGGGTGAATTCCCTTTTTATTCCTCTCGTATTGAATGCACTATAATTGTAACAAATAACATAATTTAAAAAAAAATATTTGTATTTTTTTTTATTTTCTCGAACATGGCAATTGTGTCTTTGAATGTTATTATGGAGATGGCGCCTCACACCATATAGTGCCGACGAGGAATTGGTGGTATACCATTGCTAGATTCTTTGTCTGATTTTAACGTCGTCACGCGAATACTACTGCCCCGAAATAATTTTATCATATCCCAAAATCTCTGCGAGGGGCAACAGCAAGTCTTTAATAGCATCTCAGATATTTTGAGACTTTTATCTTGCCGAACACTGTATATCTTAGACATCATGGTAAAAGTGTCGAAGTTGAATTTGTAATCATTTTTAATGGTATTCCTAATGTCCATGTCTCTACGTGTGTAGTAGAAATTACTAAAACATAGGGTACTAAAACACGGGCATTTTGGTAGCATAAGGCGAGGAATAAAAACAGCTTATAACCATCTATGCTTTTATGTACATTTAATAGACATTAATATACTTAGTGTCCCTATAATATTCTGCACTAAATCTGTGTGTGAAAATAAAACTAATTTATCGAAACTAATTTTGATAACGCTTTTCTAATATAGCCCTTCATTATTTTCAAAAATAAATACAAAATATCGTTTATCTCTTTGGCATACTTAGACATACTTTATGTTTCCGTTTTAATCAAATACAATTTGGAACCCTTACATATTTTCCAATTTTCATTTTCGAGAAAAAACAGAAAACTTAAAAGCATGCTGCAGGGCATATTAAATACAACATACGCATTAACACCAAAATATATAATTTAAGAGCTTCTCATATTTCTTGTTCTCACACATAATGTGTCCCAGTGCGGTTTAGTTCTGCGTTTTGCTAGAAAAATATAAAAAATTTGTAGAGGAAATATGCTTCGAAATTAAATTTCTTATAAACTGCATTTCGCGTCAGTTTAATTTTTAGTGCAGATAAAAAGTATGTAATTTGAAATACCCAACCCAATTTTATCCATTTTGGCTTAATAATTTTGAAAGATTATATGTCAAAAGTGTGATTTTGGATAACATTTATATGAATAATTGGGTCATATTTTCACTCGGGAATGTTTTATATACCACTGTTGGTTTTTCAAGACACCTTGTAAAAAATATTAAAAAAATATGTATATTTAAAAGAAACAAACCTGCAGTGGTGTAATTTCAGATTTTTCGAGAACAGGACTTACAAGACTTTTCTCCCAGAAATTAGAGACCTAAATATATAAATATAACAATAAAACTGTATTTCGGTCATTTTGTATGCAAAAAGTTAATAAATACTTCTGATGTTAGTTTTGATAAATATTATTGTCAAAACTAATAAGAAACTGTAAATTGACAATTCGAAACATTTAGTAAGAAGTAATTTGAAAGTAATATACTATTGCAAAATATATCAACTTACACTTTGATTAGAACTGGTGTCAGATGAAACGGATTATGGTATACCGGGTGACAATGAGACTAGGGCCATGCTTATATCTTCTTTATTTATCAATCGATTTGGATAAAATTTTATACCAAGATACTAGACATAATTTATGATTGGCCGATAGATATAGTCAAAATGGCTGACTTCCGATTTTACCGGAAACGATACTAACTTTGTTTTTTTAAATAAAACACCGTGTATATTTTATATTTTTCTGCCTCTACGAGTCAAATTACATATAATAGTCTTGCCAAATTTCAATTTTTTTAAACAAAAAATTTTTTTTTATTAATTTTCAGTTGCAGATAAAGATCAAGTAGTGCATGATGCATATCGCTACATTGGTAATTACATTATCTATCTAATGGCAAGATGGCCCTTAGTAGGTGCCATTTAAAAAAAGTGACTTTTTCTTAAAAAACGGGTTTTTCAAATTATATTCTTTTATTAAAGGTTTGTTATTCACCTTATTGATAAAATAGCTATTATTAAGAGTTGGTAGAGTCAATTAGAAAACAATTTTCCAAGTCAAAGCCTTCTATGGTAAAAAATAAAAATTGAAAAAATAATTTTTTTGTTTAACAAAATTGAAATTTGGCAAGACTATTATATGTAATTTGACTCATAGAACCAGAAAAACATAAAATATACAGGGTGTTCTATTTAAAAAATCAAAGTTGGTATCATTTCCGGTAAAACAGGAAGTCAGCCATTTTGACGATATCTATCGGCTAATCAGAAATTATGTCTAGTATCTTAGTATAAAATTTTATCCAAATAGATTCATAAATAAAGAAGATATAAGAATGGCCCTAGTCTCATTGTCACCCGGTATATTCAGTTTCACTGCTAGCCATAGAGAATGGATCAGCGTCGTCGTCCGAATTGTCTGGCAGTGAATCACTAGTCACTAAATTGAACAAGATTGAAATATGAACCATAGTATACAACGTGTGTCTATTACAACCTGCTCATATACGAAATCACTTAAATCGACAAAAATATGCATATTTCAACAAATAAACCAGGTAATCATTAAATACCTTTTTAGAAAAGTGCTCTATAGACTAAGTACAGCGTGTAATTGAAAATTGTAATTTTCTTATTTCTGATATCTTATTTATTTTTAAGCCGATATCGTAATAATTTTTTATTTACGTTTTATAAACTATTTAAAGCTATCCAGTTTTTACACTATTTTCTATTTCCGCCTACACCGAAAGGTACTGGAGTAAGTAAAAAGTAAAATAAGTATAAAAATAAGTTTGTCATTGTTAAAAAGTGCACCAAATTTTAAAAATGTGCGATGCTACAAAGAAGTTATAACAAAGTAATAAAATTAAAAACACACAGACTTACTCCTTAGAAATATGTTAAATATGACGAATTAAGTCGATTATAAATATCCTGCGATACATATTTATATCAATACAAAATTTTATCATATGAAATTAAAAATAAATATGGTATAGCAGATATGACAATACAGTTTTCAGTTTTTACATTGTATCCTCTAAACAAAGCACGTTCATGAAAAATATCCTCAAAAATTGTTTCTGTTTTTCTTATGTAAACAACTTCGTGTCTGCAGCAAATGCAGCTTTATTTCGAAACCTGTACCAAACTTTCGACATTTTTAACATTCATTGCCATTTTGGTTTTTTACCGTTTCACGCACATTTGAACGCTATTTTTATACATATTCAAGCGCCTATTGGGTTGTGTATCTTAAATATTACTCTCACATTTTCAGACATAAATAAAAATGTTTTTGAAAACGAAAAAGTATTTCAGAAATGGAGTTTCAGTAAAATAAAATCGAAGGATCTGAGTGTTGTTTCGTGCTGTAATATGCAACAATAGCAAATAATGGCAAAAAATAAATATAAGTCAAACTTACCTGCTTTTCCTGCTAATGCCAAAGTTACAATACGCCTCGATCTTTCACTCATTTTCACGACAAAACACGTCCAACTTCCCGGAGAATACTATTGTAATAAATGAATAATGAATTAGAATCGCGAGAAATGTAAGGTGATACCAACGAGTTAATACTCCGGGAATTACAACTTCTTGCCGAAAAGGCAATGCCAGCCAGGCCACAGCTTATCTTTACAATGCAGTCACAAAGCAGTGTTGCCATGTCGAGGGTGCCAGAACATGTAAAAAGCTACAGAGTGCCATATCTACAATATTTAATTAATTTTATACAGGCGTATATAGTAAAGCGACCTCTATACCAAAATTCCGGAACTAAACCGTATATTCCTGAATAATGGATGTCAGTTTGGCACCCCACCTATTTTTCGTCATACGAGGTAGGAAGCAGTTACAAACCATACTACACATTTAAATATAGAAAACCATGTGGCACCCAAAACCGGGTGCCCCTTGCATTTTTGGGTGCCATAACAGCATCGATTATGCAGTTTTGGTGCCACAATGACAAGTTTTATGTGTATATATATATATATATATATATACAGCTCTAGAGGCCTTTAAGGCCTATGGCTTGGTTAACAAGTTTTTTCCATTTTTTTCGGTCTTTTGCCGCCTCTTCCCAGTTTTTCACTCCCAGCTCCTGTAAATCTTCCTTTATATCGTCCATCCATTTTTTCTTGACCTTCCTTTTCTATTTGTACCCTCCAGTTCTTCCTTCAGAATCCTCTTAGTTAGTCTTGAGTTATCCATTCTAGCGATATGCCCCAGCCAGCCCAACCGCTTTTGCTTTATTATGTTTATGATACTTGGTTCACTGCATAGTCTTCTCAGTTCTTCGTTGGTACGTCTTCTCCATTCATTTTCCTCCTTTACTCCCCCGTAAATTCTTCTCCATATCTTCCTTTCCCATGCTTCTAATGCTTTCTGATCTTCCTTCACTTCCAAATACCACCGTTGGTCTGATCACAGTCTTATATAGCGTCACTATTGCTGTCCTTGTCACATTTTTGGCACTGAGAATTTTTGACATTGCACCCGCACTTCTTGCACCTATCGTTATTCTTCTCTTTATCTCGGATCCACTTCCCCCCTCATTTGATATTTCCGTTCCTAAGTACACTACACTTTTGACCTGCTCAAAATTGTATAGTTCTTGTTCTGAAACTTTGACTTCTAAGTTTTCATATTCCTTCTGCATAGCCTTCCCCGACACCATATATTTACTTTTTTCTTCGTTTATTTTTAGTCCATATGTGGCTGCCACCTGTATTAGACTTTTTGTCAGCACTTTTAGCTCATGTTGCGTTCTTGTTATTAACAACACGTCGTCAGCAGAAGCCAAACGTTGCTGCGGACCTCTCATGATGTTTCCTTCTCTTTCTATTTAACTTTTTCTTATTATGTCCTGTAATACTATGTTAAACAGCGTTGAGGACAGAGGGTCCCTTTGTTTTAAACCTCCACTTACTTTGAAACTTTCCGAGATGTTATTTTGTATTCGAACTTGGCACCAGGTTTCATTTAGCGTCATCCTAACCAGCTCAATTAATTCGTCTGGGAGGTCTAGATTAATCATTGCTTGGTACACCATTTGCCTTCTTATTTTGTCGTAAGCTTGCTTAAAGTCCACGTACAGCATATACTTGCTTGTTCGTTTTATCAAATTTTCCTTGTATTTGTCTAATCAAAAAGATATGGCCAGTTACTAATCTATTTTTTCCGGAAGCCGCTTTGATAGTTCCCTATTACCTTTTCCGCCTTCTCCTTTATTCTTGTGTCTATTACTGTTGCTAGTACCTTGTATACTACGTTCAGTAAAGCAATAGGTCTGTAGTTTTTGAGGTCTGTTTTACAGTCTTTTTTATGTATTGGGTTTATTATTGCTTCATTCCATTCTGTCGGTATCATTCTTTTTTTCCATATCTTCTTGAGCAGTTCATACACCCGCTGCACTAGGTTTTCACTCCCGTATTTTAGTAGCTCGCCTGCTATTCCATTTTTCCGGGGCTCTTATTATTTTTCAGCCGTCGGATTATTGTTTCTACCTCTTCTTTAGACGGTTGGTTCTCTTCTCTGTTTCTCCTTTCTTGTATAATCTCTTCCATCTCGTTTTGCTCCGTTTCATTGTCAATTAAAATATTTTTGAAATGGTTGGCCCATAGCTCCATTACTTCTTTGTCCCCTCCAACTATCTGGTTTTTCTTGTTTTTGAAAATAGTGGTCTTGGTTTGCTATCCATGCTTAGTGTCCCTCACACTTTTGTAAAAGGCTCTTGTGTCCTGCTTGTTGTAGTTCTGTTGTATATTTTCTATTCGTTCGTATAGATGTTGTCTTTTCTTTCTTCTGCAAATTTTTTAACTTGTCTTCTTATTTCTTTGTATCTTTCTTGATTCCTCGTTGTGTTTTCTTTAAGTGTCTCTAGCCTGATCCTTCTTTGCATTTCTATTATTTTTTTACATTCTTTGTCGAACCACTCTTTTTGTTTTTGCTCTGTGTCGTACTGTAGTATTTTCTGGGCTGTTTTATTTATTGCCATTTTTATGTTCTGCCATTCTTTCTCTATTTCCTCCTCCTCTCCTTTTGCACCTAGTTCTTTTTCCAATTCCTCAATATATTCTTTTCTTGTTTTATCTAGCTTCAATTTTTTCTGATTCCATTTTCTGGTGTGTTGATATTTTCTCCTGCCTGTTCTTGGCACCATTATTTTCATCTTTGCACGTAACATGAAATGGTCTGACCCTATGTTTCCACCTCTGTAACTTCTTATATCTGTGATGCTGCTAGCGTGTATGTCTTCAACTACTAAGTGGTCTATTTGGTTAATTGTGTTGCCGCTGGGGGCTATCCATGTACCTTTGTGTATTTCTTTGTGCTGTAAGAAAGTTGCTCTTACTTTCATATTTTTTTCTGCCGCAAAATTTACTAGCATCTGTCCATTGTTGTTTGTCGTTTCATGTTTGCTAAAATTTCCTACTACTGGTTTGTTCCTCTCCTCTCTGCCCAACTTGGCGTTGAAGTACCCTATCAAGATCTTGATGTCATAGTTATGTATTCTGCTATACTCTGCCTCCAGTTTTTCGTAAAATTGTAGTTTTATATCATCTTCTGCATCTTCTGTTGGTGCATGGATGTTTATTAGGCTTATTTTTCTGTATTTCGATCTCATTCTTAAATAACTCATTCTTTCATTTATGTATTTCCATTCTATTATTGCTCCTTTTAATGTTTTCTTAATTATAAATCCTGTTCCTAACCTATTGTCTTCTCCTCCCTCGTTAAATTGTATATATTCGCGTATCTCTATTATCTGTTGTGCTTTTATATTCGATTCTTGGTATGCGAGCACGTCAACTCGGTATCTATTTAGCTCTGACATTAATTGCTTTGTCGCTCCTTCTCTGTTTATTCCTTGTAGATTCCAAGCTGCTATTATCAATTCTGTCTGAGTTTGCTTATTTGTTATTTTTTTCTTATCTTTGTTTGTTTTGTCTTTTTTCCTTTCATTTTCCTTGTCATATGCCATTGTTTTTGCCGCGCCCGTTTCCTTTTTTGTTCCGTTCTTTTTGCTTTTCAGTTTTTTCCTGGAACAGGTGCTTCTTCTTTTTCTAGGCTACCTCCTTCCTCATCTGACCATTTATAATTTACACCCTCTATTTGCAACTTGCGGTATCCCACTCGAATTTTGTTTCCCTTGCTTTTTTCGTCTCTTGCAACTTTCCTTATTGCCGCCTGTATTTTTTGTTCCTCTATAGTTAGGTCGCAGTCTATGTATGTACCTCTGGGCAGTTTCCGTTTTTCTTTTAGTATATCTATTTTTTGTTGAAAATCTCTGCATTTTACCACTGTTACCTTTGCTTCTGGTTTACCCACTTTGTATGCGTCTTCAACTATTACAGTTGTTATTCCTATTTGATGTTGGAAGAAATCCTTAACTTCCTGTTTCAAATTTAGGTTTTAGTTCCTGAATTCTGCTCCTTTAATTATTAAGTTGTTTTTCTTGTTGTGCTTTTCTTGGCTCTCCAGTTTTGTTTTTAGCAGCTCTATTTCCCCTCGTAGTTCTTGTTTTTCCTTCTCCCAAACTACTTCTTTCTTTATTAGCTCTTCTTTTAGGGCTCGTATCTCTTCTCCGTATTTTTTCATTCCGTCGTTGATAATACTTATGTCATCCTTGGTGCTTTTGACATCCTCTTTCGTGCTTTTGAAATCCTTTTTAATTTTCTGCAGTTGTGCCATGAGTTGCGAGTTCATACTCGTCAGCATCTTTTCCAGCCTGTCCATGTTTTTATTAGGTTCACTTTCTTTTTATGGTGAAGTTCTCAGTACTACTTTACTCTGGTTACCTTTATTTCCACTTCCTGTGTTACTTTTATTTGAGCTCTCCTTCCTTTCTTCCTCGGCCCTCCTTTGTTCTGGCGATCTTATGGTCTTTTTACTTTTGGTAAATACCTCGTCGTACCCAGCGTGGTTCTCTGTCTCGTTTGCTGCTGCGTCGTTTTCTCTCTCTCGCTTTCTTTCTTGGAAGAAAATACCCGATGTAAAATTCAAATACTGGGGCTTTAGTATTAGCCAAGCGAAGAAATTCGCTCAAATACCATTATAAAATTGAGGTAATAGATAACAACAAGTACATATTACAAGGAATTAACCACAACCACAGCTAAAAAGATTACATCAAAATTTTTTAACATCACCCAGAAATTAAACTGTTAATATATAAAAATTACAAATTATTCGATATATTCCAACAAACCGGAATTTAAAATTATTATAAAAATGTATACGGGGTTTTTATATAAAAAAATCAAATATAAAACTTAAACCATGTTCCTAAAACAAGGGAAAGTTGGCAGTCCTATTTATGAATTATTAACGAAAAACAATCAATTCAGTTGAAATCAAACGCTTCTTCAGAATTCAGCAACAACTTTTTCGGTTTCATCTAAAGTACTATAATTGTTAAAGATATTGCAAATGATTATTAAGGAAAGTTGTTTGCAATGTTCTCAGCAACTTGAATGAAAATTTTGAAAAAATCGATTAATTTGAAATACTGGAATATACTGAATTGGAAATAAGTAGTTACAACCGTGTTTCCTCAGATATAACCAATCTTTTTTAATTAACTTTTGGAATAATTGTAACAATTATAGTAGGTACTTTACAGAAAACCGAAAAGTTATTGCTGAATTCTCAAGGAGTATTTGATTTCATCTGAATTGAAATTATGGGCAAAATAAATTTCAGGGTAAGGAGGAACGATCGCGCAATTATAAAAATATGATTCCAATATTTTTGAGTAATCAAACATATGTTAAACGCAATCGGGGAAAATGCTGAATATGCTTTGAAATTTTACATTAAATTCTTGAGGTTGCAATTTGTTATTATTAATCATTGTGGTATCAAATACTTTGAGGGGTAAGTAATTGTTAGTGGTATAATATTTGGCTCTTTGATTGAACCTATGACACTCCCCCGATATCTTGATAAGCAGCTAACGAGTATCTTACCAATTATTGTTTCTCAATTTTTACATGGGACAATATTAAGCTTTTCCTGGAGTAATTTAGGTAAGGATGCGTCATGATTAGCTGCTCGCTGATTAACATATTGCTGACTCGTCAATGGTGACTTCAGTTGGCGGCGTTTAAATTCTTGTACATTATTTATGGATAAATTTAATTTGTACAGGCGCATACGTCGCAAGGTTATTCTGCACAACAAATAAAAAAATACAACTGCCGGCTTCTATGCTGCCAACGTGATAATTGAAACTTTAAGTTTAAATCGAGGAGGAGCGCATAATCTGAAAGATTTACTTTATGTGCTATAGTTTTACATATACATTGCGATCTTAAATATATGCCACAATTTTAACTATATTGAACGAATTGTCAAAAAGCAGTGATTTAACTCTTATGAGAAGCTCGTTCCGTTGCTACTATAAAGACAACAAATAAGAGGTTTGAAAGTTTTAAATGAGTTAGTAGTAATAGGAAATTGTGGTTGTCATTATGATATATAGCATTTAAACAAGCTGCTAATTAGAGTTGGAGATTCGATAAAATTCGTACCCATCTATCCGCAAAACTGACATCAAACAGTTGAATATAGCGATTTACCATAACCAGGCAATATAAATAATGAAATCGAAACTTAATAATAAAAACATCTACATATAACAAACTGCTGCACACACAGAGCCTATTAGAAGATGCGATGTGGAAATATTGGCTTTACAGATGTAAACATTCCCAAAAGTATGTTAAAGCGACAGTATTCCAGATTATTCACCATCGATCTTATGCATTTTATGGAGTCAAAGATAGTTGCGGCTGAAACAGCAAAGGACTGTGGGAATTGCGCATTATACTTTCAAATAGTGGAATATTTTAGCTTTTCACCTTTCGCAACTCTTATCTCTTACCCATTGTGTATGAAAATGTAAGCGAACAACCCTTTTATAAATCCGGCTTCGTTTGTGCAAAAAATTTATGCCACAAGGTGACCAAGTACGTACAGCGTATTCATTGTTGAAGGGCGACAATGCCTTCACGCTTGCAAAGTGTTTTTATTTGGACCGCGCTTTTCATTGCTTTCCGCGGCTCCCTTGAGTTGTCACATCTTTTGTTGAGCCGTCTTGCAAACTCGTTTTTCCGTAGCTTCTATTTTTATTATAATTAACTTTGATTTAACTAAAATGAACATTTCCAGTGTGAGGTGTCGTTGGAATTTTGGAATAGCATGAAGAATCGAAGGAAATTCCATCGAACGCTGTTTTATTAGTCGGTCTTTAAGAAATGATAAATGCCTCGTTGATATAATATAAGAAATAATAAATTTATTGGATTCATAACAGTTTTCTTACGTTTTCTCGTGAGTTAACGTCTTTTTTACATTCCAATAATCGTTGAATAATATATGTATATATACACATTTAAAAAAATACTAAACAAGATTCAAGTTCTAATTACTTTATTTTTTAATAAAACAAGTACAAACCTAGTCATTCAGATTTATCAATATGTACTAGTACATGCGATGTTTATATTTCTGTCTTTTCCATAAGAAGCAATATATATTTCTAAATTCTGAAATTAAGTTGTACATGCAGTGTGTATTACTTATCACCTTCACACCTCTGTCTCTTCCTTATTTATATTTTTATGGAAGTAGAACAGTTGGGGAGATAGCGGCCATTTTGTGTTGGGACATGGCGGCCATCTTGTTTAATCGGATCAATTAAAAGTCAATTAAACCGCGAATCAGATGCTCTAATTAATGTCGCGGATTGACCTAATTATTTTTGATGTGTGCTACTGATTAAATTACGCATTAGCTTCCGATTAAATTACGCATTAGATTTTTTATTTTGCTTCTGGAATTACGCGGCGGCCATTTTTAATTTTCGCGGGAATATTTGAAGTTTTTTTCTAAGTTCCATTATTTGAATTTTAAACTTCCCGGGTGTCAGCCACAATTTTTTGAATTTAAATCTCCCGGGTGTCGGCCATCTTGGTTTTCTGGCGCGTATATTTGAATTTAAATTTTCAGATTTTCTTGGTTTTCTGCGCGCGCACCTCTAGCGTATTTTCAAATTTTCTAATTTAGCGCCCATTTTTGAATTTGATTACTCGCCTCGTTGACATCTGTCTCTCTCGCTGTTGTACTCTCTCGCTCGAATTTATTTAATTTAAAAAAAGCTGTTCGTCACGGCCACTGGTCGGAATTGAACCGACGACTTTTGTATTTGTAGGGCAGAGTCCTTAACCCAGAGCTACCGAAGCGCTCGAGGTTCTAAGGAATTAATCATAAAATCACTCTCGCTTAGCAAGCATATTATAATACATTTTAAATGTTATTTTCGATTGAGGTTTAGTTGCCGGATCGTATCCTTTTGTAATATTATAGTTCTGTAATTTTTAAAAAATTAATTGGACGTAGTTGATGTTATACTAATAAAAGAAAATGTATTTAACAAAACAGCCACATTCCACTTGTTTACGAATCGTTTCCTGGAAAACATACTGCATCGTGTAACTGTATTCGCTAATTATTCAAAATGTTTTATTGTAGCCTTGTCTAATACAAGGGGAAAATAGCCCTTACGCCTTTGTACTTGTTTATAATTATACGTGTTTTATAAATTTTGACCGCTGTTGTTCTAAAAGCCTATCAGGACATGTAACCGCATCTCGTCATCTGACGTCATGACAACGGTTGAAACAAAGAAACAGATTCTAGGAATCCACTTGAATGCGAATCTATTTAAAACAATAACGAAAGTTGACCGCTCCAGTCCGTTGGCCACTTTCACTTTTGTGGTGCATTATGGGTGGATTGCATCTACACCGAGGCGTTTCGGTAGCGATCGGTCACAATTATATATATCAGCAATAACATGAACAAGAAGATATACGTATTGCTTGAGTAAGAAAGAGATAAACATATAATCCGTTCACGACCTTTTTGCGACAGAGTTGGCTATTATTTTTTCTTTTCATGTTGGACTAACTGATTCGGTGATGTAGCGGATGCAACTTTTTTTCTGTCAGTGTCTGTTCGACATTTTCTTGCCACCACGTTGCCAAACTTATTATTTTAATATTCGTAAGAAAATAAATGCTTTATCAAGTGTGTAAAAGTAATTTTAATTTCCGTCAAAGGAAAAATCAAAACGCCCAATATAATTTTGTTACAACAAAAAATTTCCATTAAACGATGCTAGTTGCAGTTTAAAAAGGACAGACCAGATCTAAAAGAACACGAGTTGATGTCGAGACTAGAGAGAGATCAGGCAACAATGTACCTATTCAGAAAATATAACCTTAAACTGAAAACAACCTAACCTAACAGAAAAAGTGCCAGTTTGCATTAGGGAGTTTAGTTGCCGCAGAGGTACTGCCAACAAAATTACTAGATGGTCATAGCCTCACCTGACCCAAAAAGATCGTGAACGGCTTATATTAGCAAGTATTGGAGAAGGCTTGACTAATTTTAATTATGACATTTGTCAACTAAACATAAAATAAATTTGAATAAAAGCACGCAAAATTACGAAAATACGTAGAAAATTTATAAAAATCGGCATCTTGTCACATTAAATTCTGCAAAAACGACAAAAAACAATATTTTTATACAACTTTCATCGAAAAAATAGTAAAATTTTACGAAAATACGTCTGTGTTGACGACAAATGAAAATAAATTTGAATAGAAACACGCAAAAATTACGAAAAGACGTATGTGTTGACCCTCAAAGTAACAAAAATTTGAATAAAATCACGCAATCATACAGCATCTCACATACATTTTCACAAAAATCGACATCATGTCACATAAATTATACAAAAACTGTCATCATATCACTTGAAATTATACAAAAAACGACATTTTCATTCAATACACGATGAAAATTGAACAAAAATCACGCAGTCATACAGCATCTCACATAAATTTTCACAAAAATCGACATCATGTCATATAAATTATACAAAAACTGTCATCATGTCACTTGAAATTATACAAAAAACGACATTTTTACTAAACACACGACGAAAATTGAACAAAAATCACACAATTACACGCCATCTCACATAAATTTTCACAAAAATCGACATCATGTCATATAAATTATACAAAAACTGTCATCATGTCACTTGAAATTATACAAAAAACG
Source organism: Agriotes lineatus (assembly GCA_940337035.1). Taxonomy (NCBI): domain Eukaryota; kingdom Metazoa; phylum Arthropoda; class Insecta; order Coleoptera; family Elateridae; genus Agriotes; species Agriotes lineatus. The sequence continues at coordinate 91,789 of CALNHX010004738.1, forward strand.
ACATTTTTACTAAACACACGACGAAAATTGAACAAAAATCACACAATTACACGCCATCTCACATAATTTTTACAAAAATCGACATCATGTTACATAAACTATGCATAATTTTGCAAATGTTTTACACTTTTTATAAAATGCATCGCTCAAAATTAAAAGAAATAGCAATTTCATTGAAAAAATCTACTACCACAATCATTTCGATAAACAAAATTCAAAAAATCTTATACTTTTGACGGAAATATATGTATGTTGACCACAAATTAACATAATTTTTAAATAAAAACGCGCAATTCGTTGAAAAAAATATTCTGACACCACCAAAACACGCAATTTCATTGAAAAATATATATATGTTGTCCACAAATTAACATAAATTTGAATAAAAACACGTAATTTTGTTGAAAAAATGTTCTGGCCCCGTCATTTCACTTAAAATTTTACAAAACTGCCATCATAACACTTGAAATTATACAAAATATATGTATGTTGATCACAAATTAACATAAACCTGAATAAAACACACAATTTCGTTGAAAAATTTGCAAATGTTTTACACTTTTTATAAAATGTGTCGCTCAAAATTAAAAGAAATCACAATTTTTAAATTATATCACGCCATTATGAAATCGTAGATTGATTTTTTTTTGAAATTTTACACTTTGTAACTGTAAAATAACTGCAAATACTAATATTTTAGCTTTAGACTTTGTAATTATTGCAGATTCGAGAAAAAAAACAAAGCAGAGTAGAAATAAAAAACACAAACACTTTGTAATAAACAAATATATTGTTCTTATTTCGTATAATACTTAATAATATAAATATAAATGTACAGCAGAATGTCTTATTTCTAAAAATTCGCTAGCAATTTACAAAACTGTAGTTTGAGGTGCACGACATTTCAAATTAAAAAGACTGCAAGTAATAAAATCAGAATTTCATTGTGTAATTTTAAAGTTTAAGATGCACCCAATCTAGAATTCCCTTCGTTTTTGGTGTTGATGACATCTGCCTTAGAGGCGTTTTTCTAACGGCCCTTTTTTGGAGGCGTTTCCTTATCGGCGTTCTTCAGACTGAACGTTTTTGATGTGGACTTGGATGAGTAGCTGGTGTTTTTAATTTATATTCTAAATCAGACTCGCAGTTATCAGTTTCCATTTCGGTGTTTCCTGTAGTACCAGTCGGGGTTGGCTTCTTTTGCTGTTTAGGTTTAGCTAGCAGCACATTAGCAACGTTAAGGTCTTTGATGTAATCAGCAAACTGTAGGCGTCCGGGTGGATTAATAGTTTTTCGAGGCCGCAGAGTGTCGTGAATTAAATCGACTATGTTAGACGCCGGTAAAATTTCACCCTTTATAGTAACGGTGCCCTTGTGATCCCAGTTCACATCGCTTGAGGTACTCAAAATGCGTAGGAAAACTTCAGCTTTTTTCTTAAAAGTTTTGGGAAGTGTAGATAAAATAACGGCATTTGATAGGCTGTCACTGGTTGTTTCAATAGGTATTTTGATTGGCTGCCGCGCCTGGTTTGTGAAATGAAGGAATCGTTGTAAAACCTGATTGTACTGGATCCATTTATCGTGATCAGTTAATTTGGACTTTAAAACTTTTTGCATTTCGTCATCAAGCTGTGATAATATATTTTTCTCCGCATCATCGCCAGACTTAAAACGTTGGACAAATTCCGGCGATACAATCAACATCTTCCGCTCTTTGTCCATTTTAGTCGAAAAGGAGCTCAGTCGTTTGTTCTGGTAGAGCCGTCGTGAATAAACTAGCTTAAGATCAAGACTTTCATAATAAATATATAAAAAAAAATATGACAGGTACGGGAATCGAACCCGTATTCTCTCTAGAGATCAGAGCTTGAATCTGACGCCTTAACCATTCGGCCAACCTGCCTCCCTATATAAACGACCATTCTCTGCATAATTAAGAAAACATATAGTTTAAAAAGCCTTCTGCATGCAATTTCATACAATATTTCATATAAATTAAGCCATGTACAAATTTCTTAATCAGGTTTTGATATATATTTTCTCGAAAGACATGACCCTCAGCTGCCGTTTTATTATTTGTCGAGATGCGGCATCGCTGAATTTACAAGAGCCATCCTGTCTGCTGTGTGACGTACGCAATGTCTCCATCCCTTTTTATTTTAAAATTCTATAAAAACAGAGGCCCGACTGATGCCGCACTAACACGTTTTAAACCATTGTACTCTATTACCTGATGCGGCAGCAGTTTGGACCTCTGATTTTATAGAATTTTAAAATAAAAAGGTATGGAAACACTGCGTACGTCACACAGCAGACAGGATGGCTCTTGTAAATTCAGCGATGCCGCATCACGACAAATAATAAAAACGGCATCTGAGGGTCAAGTCTTTCGATAAAATATATATCAAAACCGATTTAGAAATTTGTACATGGCTTAATTTATATGAAATATTGTTTGAAATTGCAAATAGAAGGGTTTTAAACTAGATGTTTTCTTAATTATGCAGAGAGTGCTCGTTTATATAGGGAGGCAGGTTGGCCGAATGGTTAAGGCGTCAGATTTAAGCTCTGATCTCTAGAGAGAATACGGGTTCGATTCCCGTACCTGTCATATATTTTTTTATATATTTATTATGAAAGTCTTGATTTTAAGCTAGTTTATTCACTACGGCTCTACCAGAACAAACGACTGAGCTCCTTTTCGACTAAAATGGACAAAGAGCGGAAGATGTTGATTGTATCGCCGGAATTTGTCCAACGTCTTAAGTCTGGCGATGATGCGGAGAAAAATATATTATCACAGCTTGATGACGAAATGCAAAAAGTTTTAAAGTCCAAATTAACTGATCACGATAAATGGATCCAGTACAATCAGGTTTTACAACGATTCCTTCATTTCACAAACCAGGCGCGGCAGCCAATCAAAATACCTATTGAAACAACCAGTGACAGCCTATCAAATGCCGTTATTTTATCTACACTTCCCAAAACTTTTAAGAAAAAAGCTGAAGTTTTCCTACGCATTTTGAGTACCTCAAGCGATGTGAGCTGGGATCACAAGGGTACCGTTACTATAAAGGGTGAAATTTTACCGGCGTCTAACATAGTCGATTTAATTCACGACACTCTGCGGCCTCGAAAAACTATTAATCCACCCGGACGCCTACAGTTTGCTGATTACATCAAAGACCTTAACGTTGCTAATGTGCTGCTAGCTAAACCTAAACAGCAAAAGAAGCCAACCCCGACTGGTACTACAGGAAAAACCGAAATGGAAACTGATAACTGCGAGTCCGATTTAGAATATAAATTAAAAACACCAGCTACTCATCCAAGTCCACATCAAAAAGGTTCAGTCAGAAGAACGCCGATAAGGAAACGCCTCCAAAAAAAGGGCCGTTAGAAAAACGCCTCTAAGGCAGATGTCATCAACACCAAAAACGAAGGGAATTCTAGATTGGGTGCATCTTAAACTTTAAAATTACACAATGAAATTCTGATTTTATTACTTGCAGTCTTTTTAATTTGAAATGTCGTGCACCTCAAACTACAGTTTTGTAAATTGCTAGCGAATTTTTAGAAATAAGACATTCTGCTGTACATTTATATTTATATTATTAAGTATTATACGAAATAAGAACAATATATTTGTTTATTACAAAGTGTTTGTGTTTTTTATTTCTACTCTGCTTTGTTTTTTTTCTCGAATCTGCAATAATTACAAAGTCTAAAGCTAAAATATTAGTATTTGCAGTTATTTTACAGTTACAAAGTGTAAAATTTCAAAAAAAAAATCAATCTACGATTTCATAATGGCGTGATATAATTTAAAAATTGTGATTTCTTTTAATTTTGAGCGACACATTTTATAAAAAGTGTAAAACATTTGCAAATTTTTCAACGAAATTGTGTGTTTTATTCAGGTTTATGTTAATTTGTGATCAACATACATATATTTTGTATAATTTCAAGTGTTATGATGGCAGTTTTGTAAAATTTTAAGTGAAATGACGGGGCCAGAACATTTTTTCAACAAAATTACGTGTTTTTATTCAAATTTATGTTAATTTGTGGACAACATATATATATTTTTCAATGAAATTGCGTGTTTTGGTGGTGTCAGAATATTTTTTTCAACGAATTGCGCGTTTTTATTTAAAAATTATGTTAATTTGTGGTCAACATACATATATTTCCGTCAAAAGTATAAGATTTTTTGAATTTTGTTTATCGAAATGATTGTGGTAGTAGATTTTTTCAATGAAATTGCTATTTCTTTTAATTTTGAGCGATGCATTTTATAAAAAGTGTAAAACATTTGCAAAATTATGCATAGTTTATGTAACATGATGTCGATTTTTGTAAAAATTTATGTGAGATGGCGTGTAATTGTGTAATTTTTGTTCAATTTTCGTCGTGTGTTTAGTAAAAATGTCGTTTTTTGTATAATTTCAAGTGACATGATGACAGTTTTTGTATAATTTATATGACATGATGTCGATTTTTGTGAAAATTTATGTGAGATGCTGTATGACTGCGTGATTTTTGTTCAATTTTCATCGTGTATTGAATGAAAATGTCGTTTTTTGTATAATTTCAAGTGACATGATGACAGTTTTTGTATAATTTATGTGACATGATGTCGATTTTTCTGAAAATTTATGTGAGATGCTGTATGATTGCGTGATTTTATTCAAATTTTTGTTACTTTGGGGGTTAACACATACGTCTTTTCGTAATTTTTGCGTGTTTCTATTCAAATTTATTTTCATTTGTCGTCAACACAGACGTATTTTCGTAAAATTTTACTATTTTTCAATGAAAGTTGTGAAAAAAATATTGTTTTTTGTCGTTTTTACAGAATTTAATGTGACAAGATGCCGATTTTTATAAATTTCTAAAATTTTGAACGAAATGCTTTGGAAATTGCATGTTTTTATTCAAAAATTAGTAATTGAAGCTATTTTTTCACATACAAAGTATCGAAAATTCATATAAATTGAACTACGATTTCATAATTGTGTGATGTACTTTAAAGAATTACGGTTTATTTGTTAAACGTTTGCAAAATTATGCTTAGAAATAACTCTTAAAACTTTTTTACATCATTTTTTCGGTACTATAAAGTCGCTTTGTAAAGATTTTCAACGAAATTGTGCGTTTTTATTCAAATTTATTTTAATTTGTCGCCAACACATACGTCTTTTCTTAATTTTTGCGTGTTTTTATTCAAATTTATTTTCATTTGTCGTCAACACAGACGTATTTTCGTAAAATTTTACTATTTTTTCGATGAAAGTTGTATAAAAATATTGTTTTTTGTCGTTTTTGCAGAATTTAATGTGACAAGATGCCGATTTTTATAAATTTTCTACGTATTTTCGTAATTTTGCGTGCTTTTATTCAAATTTATTTTATGTTTAGTTGACAAATGTCATAGTTAAAATTAGTCAAGCCTTCTCCAATACTTGCTAATATAAGCCGTTCACGATCTTTTTGGGTCAGGTGAGGCTATGACCATCTAATAATTTTGTTGGCAGTACCTCTGCGGCAACTAAACTCCCTAATGCAAACTGGCACTTTTTCTGTTAGGTTAGGTTGTTTTCAGTTTAAGGTTATATTTTCTGAATAGGTACATTGTTGCCTGATCTCTCTCTAGTCTCGACATCAACTCGTGTTCTTTTAGATCTGGTCTGTCCTTTTTAAACTGCAACTAGCATCGTTTAATGGAAATTTTTTGTTGTAACAAAATTATATTGGGCGTTTTGATTTTTCCTTTGACGGAAATTAAAATTACTTTTACACACTTGATAAAGCATTTATTTTCTTACGAATATTAAAATAATAAGTTTGGCAACGTGGTGGCAAGAAAATGTCGAACAGACACTGACAGAAAAAAAGTTGCATCCGCTACATCACCGAATCAGTTAGTCCAACATGAAAAGAAAAAATAATAGCCAACTCTGTCGCAAAAAGGTCGTGAACGGATTATATGTTTATCTCTTTCTTACTCAAGCAATACGTATATCTTCTTGTTCATGTTATTGCTGATATATATAATTGTGACCGATCGCTACCGAAACGCCTCGGTGTAGATGCAATCCACCCATAATGCACCACAAAAGTGAAAGTGGCCAACGGACTGGAGCGGTCAACTTTCGTTATTGTTTTAAATAGATTCGCATTCAAGTGGATTCCTAGAATCTGTTTCTTTGTTTCAACCGTTGTCATGACGTCAGATGACGAGATGCGGTTACATGTCCTGATAGGCTTTTAGAACAACAGCGGTCAAAATTTATAAAACACGTATAATTATAAACAAGTACAAAGGCGTAAGGGCTATTTTCCCCTTGTATTAGACAAGGCTACAATAAAACATTTTGAATAATTAGCGAATACAGTTACACGATGCAGTATGTTTTCCAGGAAACGATTCGTAAACAAGTGGAATGTGGCTGTTTTGTTAAATACATTTTCTTTTATTAGTATAACATCAACTACGTCCAATTAATTTTTTAAAAATTACAGAACTATAATATTACAAAAGGATACGATCCGGCAACTAAACCTCAATCGAAAATAACATTTAAAATGTATTATAATATGCTTGCTAAGCGAGAGTGATTTTATGATTAATTCCTTAGAACCTCGAGCGCTTCGGTAGCTCTGGGTTAAGGACTCTGCCCTACAAATACAAAAGTCGTCGGTTCAATTCCGACCAGTGGCCGTGACGAACAGCTTTTTTTAAATTAAATAAATTCGAGCGAGAGAGTACAACAGCGAGAGAGACAGATGTCAACGAGGCGAGTAATCAAATTCAAAAATGGGCGCTAAATTAGAAAATTTGAAAATACGCTAGAGGTGCGCGCGCAGAAAACCAAGAAAATCTGAAAATTTTAATTCAAATATACGCGCCAGAAAACCAAGATGGCCGACACCCGGGAGATTTAAATTCAAAAAATTGTGGCTGACACCCGGGAAGTTTAAAATTCAAATAATGGAACTTAGAAAAAAATCGGAAAAAATTCAAATTTCAAATATTCCCGCGAAAATTAAAAATGGCCGCCGCGTAATTCCAGAAGCAAAATAAAAAATCTAATGCGTAATTTAATCGGAAGCTAATGCGTAATTTAATCACTAGCACACATCAAAAATAATTAGGTCAATCCGCGACATTAATTAGAGCATCTGATTCGCGGTTTAATTCGCGGTTTAATTGACTTTTAATTGATCCGATTAAACAAGATGGCCGCCATGCCCCAACACAAAATGGCCGCTATCTCCCCAACTGTTCTACTTATGGATTTCAAATTTTGATCAATACCACCCTTCCAAAGAGTTATTTTACCAATTTTTAAATAATTTTTTGCGACAAGTAAATTACTGTGATCAAAAATGAATGTAAAACATTGAAAAATTGTAGTAGGTTTAATTTTATTGAAAAAACTTAAAGTGGGGTCTCGGATAGTTTACCGAAAACACTTTACCGACGGAAAGTTTACCGACGGAAAGTTGACCGAATGGAAAGTTTACCGAAAGGAATGTTTACCGAAAGGAAACTTTGACGAACGGAAATTTTACCGAAAGTAAAGTTTACCGAAAGGAATGCTTATCGAAAGAAAATTTGACCGAAATTGTAAAATCCTATGTAGGTATACATAGAGCGTGACACTGATTTTACAATTGCACTATTTCAAGTGCTTTTATTTTAGATGATCATACCCTTAAAAGAGGGCAATGTATTCATTTGCGTTATTTTTACGAGATCATATACCGGGTGACAATGAGACCAGGGCCATGCCCCTATCTCCGTTATTTATAAATGAATTTGGATGAAATTGATACACGGCTACTAGACATAATTTCGGATTAACATACAAGTATAATCAAAATGGGCGCCTTCCGGTTTCACCAGAAATAACACTAACTTTTATTTTTTAAATGGATCACTCCATATATTTTATGTTTTTCGTAGTCTACAACTCCAATTACATACTTGTTGCCACATTTGCTTAGGTATTACACAGAAATTTAAAAAATAACTAATTAATTACTCTTCAATTTTAGATAAAGATAAACTAGTGCATGATGCATATCGTTAGATTGGTAATTAAATTTCCAGTTTAATGGCAAGATGGCCCTTAGTAGGTGCCATTTTAAAAAATTACTTTTTCTTAAAGAACGTGTTTAGCAATTTTTTTTTATTTATTAAGGGTTTTTTATTGGCTTCATTAATAAAGTATCTATTATCATTAGTTGCTAGAGTCAATTAAAACAGATTTTCACGTCACAGCCTTCAATCTATTCTATTTATTTTAATAAAAAAGGATTGGACAATTTATATCTGTTTTCTACTGAGGAAAATAAAGTAATTGATAATATCCTTGAGGTATAACAAAAAGGAATTTAAATTTAAAATTATCACATTTAAATAAACATTAAAATAAATACGGCAGACCACCATACAAATGCAATATACAACGTTATCATAAAGTTTGGGATATATTTCAGATAACTACAGTGTCCGCCAAAAAGTCGGCATAATATGGTAAAAATTTTATTTTTGATTTTCAAAAATCTTTCTACGTCAATAATTTGTGCTTATTTAAAAACCTATTTAACCCCTATCATATACACCGAGTGTGGAGTTTTCCGAAATTGTCAAAATCCAAAAGTGCTATTTTTCGGAAATGAAGTGAGATTTTTTTAGAGTGTGTTATTTTTAGCTAACTGAACAATTTCAAGGAAAGAAAACCCCTATTTTTTTTAACTTTAGCTGAAAATTTATTTTTCAAATTTTTAAATGTTTCAAAATTTCACATAAAAAGACTTAATACTAAAGTTCACATTTTTTATGTGAAGACTTTAAAGATTTATAATTGGGAAAAATAATATAAAATGTTAATTAGTTCTTTAGATGTTTTATTATTTACCGAAAAGTAGTGTTTGCATAAATTTTACGTTTTTTATGCAAGGCGCTTTTTAGGAGAAATATTTTTCAATTCTAATTAACATCAATTTAAGTGGTTTCTAGAAACTCTAATTTAGCCCTGTTAATGAATTACTTTTACAAAAGTCCTGTAAATGTTCTTTTGCAGTTGTCTAAATGAGGAGTTTTTTAGAGCATGTAATTTGGATAAAGAAAAGTCTCCTCATTTAGACAACTGGGACAGAACATTATTTACAGGATTTTTGTAACAATAATTCAATAACAGGACTAGATTAGAGTTTCTGGAAGCCGTTTAAATTGATATTAATTAGAATTGAAAAATATTTCTCCTAAAAGGCGCATCTAAAGAACTAATTACCATTTTATATTATTTTTCCTAATTATAAAACTTTAAAGTCTTTACATAAATAATTTGAACTTTAAGATTAAGTCTTTTTGTGTAAATGTTTTCTGACCTTGAGATTGTTTAGTTAGCTAAAAATAACACACTCTACCAAAATCTCATTGAAATCTTACTTAATTTCCGAAAAATATCCTTTTTGGATTTTGACAATTTCGAAAAACTCTATTTTCTAAATAAGTAAAAATCACTCGGTATATATGATAGAGGGTAAATAGGGTTTTAGACAAGCACAAATTATTGATGTAAAAAGTTTCTTGAAAAATCAAAAATAAAAATTTTTCCCATATTATATCGACTTTTTGGCGGACACTGTATATTTTTAACAAATTAAGTTAATAACAAGAAGTAAACGAGATTTGATTACTTAAATAATGAAATTTTGTATTTGAACTGGTTAGAGCAAATGTTGAATATGACCTCTATTTTGTTGGTGTAAAATTACCAACCTTTCATCCAAATTATGTTATGTAGCATTTCTAGTTGAATTGCACCTTTTTTCCCCCTAACTTGTTACGGTATTAAATCCTCAGATCGACAAAGGTCGTATTGATTGTCCACAATCGGGTACAAACTACAGGGTTCGCCGGCTTTCCCTAGAAATCACAGATCTTAATGTGTCTTAGCAGATTTTGTTGCTCCGGTTACTCGCACTTAGCGCAGTCGGGAAAGGGTAGTTCGAAGACTTAAATGGAAAACCGACGGGGCACCTACCCTAAAGCTTGCTTAACAGAAAAAGAAATGCCTGAGCGCCACTTGGTTCTGATTATGGGTGGCTAACGTGTCTAGAACCAAGAACAATACACGTAGCCTATGTAGAAGTCCTCCAGGTACGTCGCTGAACACCTCAGCCTGTTGGTTACCAAGCCTCCTCCGAGTAGCCGGGTGACCTTGTCGTTAAATCACTTACCTTCAAGGCCACCGTCACTAAAGAATAACAAAAGAACACTGACTGGCCCAAATCTCGGGGCTCGCTTAATCAAAAGAGCATGCTTTAACTTCACAAAATTAATTACACTTGGCCTTTGCCACACTGGATTAGGGAATGACCCAGAAGGGGTTTCAAAATTCATAAAAAGAATGAACTGACTTTAACAGGTTTATTATTTAAAAGAACAAGTGACAGTTTACACAAATTGGTACATTAAAACAAACACCCGGAGGTGAGTTTAAATTTAGTAATAAGACATCCTACGTGAATGTGAAAGGGGGGCCCCACAAAAACCAACATATATCTTAAGGGCTAGTTACAAAGACACAAAAAAAAACAGTATGATCCAAAACAAATGACATAAAATGGACGCCAGGAGTAAAGCCCCTGGTAAACATTAACTGAAACAGATCATAGGTCCTAGCGGACGTACGCAACGTTTATAAGCACTGACGCACAATAAAATATAAAATCGCACATTAAGTTAGGCACCAGAGTTACCTGATTGGTACAATGCAGGGCGCCTACCTGATAGTTGCAGCATGCAGTCTTAAGTGCAGATGTAGTTGCCCTCGTGGAGGCCTGGTAAAACGTGCCAGAGGTGTAGCGAATTCTCCAGAAGAGGCAACAGGTGGAGCAGAAACTCGATGGAATTGAAGACAGTCGGCAGCAAACATCAATCAACGAAGTGACAGCAAACAACACTATATCGCGCGGTGGCCCTTCCTTTAATAAAACCCGACGTTGACACAGATATGCATTACGCAATGGTTTTTTCCCGACTGAACAGGGAAAAAAGTTAGTTGAGGCTCATCAGATATCGTTTCTCTAATCGAATCGGCAAAGAGTGCCAAAAGTCTCCCCGGAGACCAACTGTATGAAACGAAAATCGGCCAATTTAACAACGTCCGAGTTAAATACACTTCCTCTGCCCACCGCGCATTTTCAAAGACACACAAGAATTAATGTTCACTTCAAAGATTCGGGTTTAACTGCACTCGCCATCAACGTGCCCCAAGACACTCGAAAAGTTCGCACAAAAGTCAAAAAGGATTCACCATGTTAATCACCAAATGTTAACAAAAGCTCCCCCCGATTCGCGGCACAAGCTGCGAACCGGGGGTGCGAAAAAACACCACGTCTAGTTTACTCAAGAGTTGGGTACAGATTCTTCATTTCAAATTGGACTCTGCGTGAAGAACACGACGGAAAAGAGTTTAGAACTCCGAAACCACTAATTTTAAATGCATAATTCCCTAAGGAGTTATCAATTTTTATTTCCTTTACACAAAGCTTGGTCATCAAAGAAGGTTCTAGAAAGAATTTCTGGCTATACAGCGGATCCCAAAAATATTAAGTTACAAGGTCAATCCTGCCGAACTTTAAACGATAATGTATAAGAGGGACATTAAGCTGTTATATTCCTAGAAGCTTAACTACGTCGGGCAGTATTTAAATAAGTTGAAGGTTGGGACTCAAAGCGATTTAAGCTGGGACGTAAACAAAGGATGCCTTATGTTCCCAATTCGAAGAAATATGATTTAGACGGAAGTGACTGCAATAGATTACATACGGCTCCGAGGAAATGCTTATTAGTGAGAATTCCAAGGACCGCGGGCATATTTGAGCTTGAACTGAATGAATTGGCTGCAGCATTTTAAAATTATAATACAGGGCCGTACCAGAAAATTTTAAATAGAATAATTTCAGCTTAAATGCACTAATAACACCCAATCGTGGAATTGATAACAAGGATAGCTTAATGACGTCAAAATCACTTAACAAACTTCGTATTTTAATTCTTGCAGAGTTGTTGGCCGTGTTCTAAGCACCAATTTAAAAAAAATAGTTTTACATCCAGTAACCCGCTGAGTTAGGATCAGGTAATCTTAGTGACATTAATTCACAAAATGTCTGCTTAAAATTGAGATGATTTCGTTTTGACATCCGTGTCAATAGTTGTCATGACAATACTTTTGTTCTCTACAGATACAATACAATCTCATTATTTAAGCAAATAGATTTCGTTTACTTTTTGTTGTTGGCTTGATTTGTTAAAATTAGAATTTAAAGTATACACCTAACTTTATAATAACCCCATACATAGAGCGCGACACTAATTTTACAATTACAATTATTTCAAGTGCTTTTTATTTTAGAGGATGATACCCTTAAGTCATCAAAAGAAAGTTCGGTAGGTGACGACAGATCGTCAATAAATAACGGAACGATGGAGTCTCGATCGAAAAAGAATTATTCCAGGCTTCGGAATGGCACAGCGTAACCAGAATCTGCAAAAATGCAACGTTCTCATACTACACGAGAACACAAGCGGGATTACTTAAGCGGCGTCTTCAAACAGATGTGCAATAAAGCAGAATTTGCCCCACCTCTACCTTCAGAGCGTGGACAGCAACGGTACAAAACGCCGATCCCAGGAAAATTTTACGCTGGTCTAGAAGTCACTAAAACAAAACAACAACAGGCGACTAAATCGCAACATACTCCAACACGATAAACAACTGAGTCAATAAACGAAAGGGGTACGACAAAAAGTGTACAAGACACTACGACAAGTGTTGATGCACGCGATGAAATCAGCAAACGAAGTTGGGCGATACACGATAGAAATGAAAACGAAATAGAAGTCAATAAAAAAAAATACTACGCCAATCCAACTAAGATGGTTTGAGAGACCTTAAAAATTCGCATACGCGGATCTCACAAACACACCAACACAAACCACATCCCAACAACGAACCAATAAAGAATAAAGGAAACGAAATGATTTCCAACTCGTCAACGAACAACGCGGCACCACATCAAAGGATGACAACAAAAAAGTCAACATCGGTAATCTAAATGCGTCAATGTCGATGAACTCTACTAACTTTAACTTAAATTCGGAATAGCACAATAAAATTTCAAACTAGCTGAAGGCTAAACAAAATCAACAATAAACGGATTCAAAAGAAATTCGATACCTTTAAAAAATTTCAAAGTTTTCACAAAAAAGACTAAAAAAACACGGTTTACTTAATGATCCATACTAGAATAAACGATAGCACCAAAAAGAATGGCTCCAAAATGTGCCCTAGCACAAAAAAGAAAATGTTGAAATATTGAACACGAAAAAACACACAAATCCCGCGAAAAATCTCGGGAAAAACAATGTTTGGTCTATCAAAGGGATAGCAAGGAACTCATTTACTAAAAGAAAACATATAGGATACGCGTCGTGATATGAAAAAAACACGTTTCCAAATTTTAGTCTTAAAAAGTCAAGTTTTCACAAAAAATAATGGAAAAAACTATATGACGTTAATGCCAAACACTAAAATGAAGTTATATGACAAGAAAAGAAAGACAAAAACAATGCCCTAAAGGCGTTATCGACAAAAACGAGCCACACGTTGAGATAGCCAGTTTATCTGTTACGGTATTTAATCATCAGATCGACATAGGTCGTATTGATTGTCCACAATCGGGTACAAACTACAGGGTTCGCCGGCTTTCCCTAGAAATCACAGATCTTAATGTGTCGGAGCAGATTTTGTTGCTCCGGTTACTCGCACTTAGCCCAGTCGGGAAGGGGTAGTTCGAAGACTTAAATGGAAAACCGACGGGGCACCTACCCTAAAGCTTGCTTAACAGAAAAAGAAATGCCTGAGCGCCACTTGGTTCTGATTATGGGTGGCTAACGTGTCTAGAACCAAGAACAATACACGTAGCCTATGTAGAAGTCCTCCAGGTACGTCGCTGAACACCTCAGCCTGTTGGTTACCAAGCCTCCTCCGAGTAGCCGGGTGACCTTGTCGTTAAATCACTTACCTTCAAGGCCACCGTCACTAAAGAATAACAAAAGAACACTGACTGGCCCAAATCTCGGGGCTCGCTTAATCAAAAGAGCATGCTTTAACTTCACAAAATTAATTACACTTGGCCTTTGCCACACTGGATTAGGGAATGACCCAGAAGGGGTTTCAAAATTCATAAAAAGAATGAACTGACTTTAACAGGTTTATTATTTAAAAGAACAAGTGACAGTTTACACAAATTGGTACATTAAAACAAACACCCGGAGGTGAGTTTAAATTTAGTAATAAGACATCCTACGTGAATGTGAAAGGGGGGCCCCACAAAAACCAACATATATCTTAAGGGCTAGTTACAAAGACACAAAAAAAACAGTATGATCCAAAACAAATGACATAAAATGGACGCCAGGAGTAAAGCCCCTGGTAAACATTAACTGAAACAGATCATAGGTCCTAGCGGACGTACGCAACGTTTATAAGCACTGACGCACAATAAAATATAAAATCGCACATTAAGTTAGGCACCAGAGTTACCTGATTGGTACAATGCAGGGCGCCTACCTGATAGTTGCAGCATGCAGTCTTAAGTGCAGATGTAGTTGTCCTCGTGGAGGCCTGGTAAAACGTGCCAGAGGTGTAGCGAATTCTCCAGAAGAGGCAACAGGTGGAGCAGAAACTCGAGGGAATTGAAGACAGTCGGCAGCAAACATCAATCAACGAAGTGACAGCAAACAACACTATATCGCGCGGTGGCCCTTCCTTTAATTAAACCCGACGTTGACACAGATATGCATTACGCAATGGTTTTTTCCCGACTTAACAGGGAAAAAAGTTAGTTGAGGCTTATCAGATATCGTTTCTCTAATCGAATCGGCAAAGAGTGCCAAAAGTCTCCCCGGAGACCAACTGTATGAAACGAAAATCGGCCAATTTAACAACGTCCGAGTTAAATACACTTCCTCTGCCCACCGCGCATTTTCAAAGACACACAAGAATTAATGTTCACTTCAAAGATTCGGGTTTAACTGCACTCGCCATCAACGTGCCCCAAGACACTCGAAAAGTTCGCACAAAAGTCAAAAAGGATTCACCATGTTAATCACCAAATGTTAACAAAAGCTCCCCCCGATTCGCGGCACAAGCTGCGAACCGGGGGTGCGAAAAAACACCACGTCTAGTTTACTCAAGAGTTGGGTACAGATTCTTCATTTCAAATTGGACTCTGCGTGAAGAACACGACGGAAAAGAGTTTAGAACTCCGAAACCACTAATTTTAAATGCATAATTCCCTAAGGAGTTATCAATTTTTATTTCCTTTACACAAAGCTTGGTCATCAAAGAAGGTTCTAGAAAGAATTTCTGGCTATACAGCGGATCCCAAAAATATTAAGTTACAAGGTCAATCCTGCCGAACTTTAAACGATAATGTATAAGAGGGACATTAAGCTGTTATATTCCTAGAAGCTTAACTACGTCGGGCAGTATTTAAATAAGTTGAAGGTTGGGACTCAAAGCGATTTAAGCTGGGACGTAAACAAAGGATGCCTTATGTTCCCAATTCGAAGAAATATGATTTAGACGGAAGTGACTGCAATAGATTACATACGGCTCCGAGGAAATGCTTATTAGTGAGAATTCCAAGGACCGCGGGCATATTTGAGCTTGAACTGAATGAATTGGCTGCAGCATTTTAAAATTATAATACAGGGCCGTACCAGAAAATTTTAAATAGAATAATTTCAGCTTAAATGCACTAATAACACCCAATCGTGGAATTGATAACAAGGATAGCTTAATGACGTCAAAATCACTTAACAAACTTCGTATTTTAATTCTTGCAGAGTTGTTGGCCGTGTTCTAAGCACCAATTTAAAAAAAATAGTTTTACATCCAGTAACCCGCTGAGTTAGGATCAGGTAATCTTAGTGACATTAATTCACAAAATGTCTGCTTAAAATTGAGATGATTTCGTTTTGACATCCGTGTCAATAGTTGTCATGACAATACTTTTGTTCTCTACAGATACAATACAATCTCATTATTTAAGCAAATAGATTTCGTTTACTTTTTGTTGTTGGCTTGATTTGTTAAAATTAGAATTTAAAGTATACACCTAACTTTATAATAACCCCATACATAGAGCGCGACACTAATTTTACAATTACAATTATTTCAAGTGCTTTTTATTTTAGAGGATGATACCCTTAAGTCATCAAAAGAAAGTTCGGTAGGTGACGACAGATCGTCAATAAATAACGGAACGATGGAGTCTCGATCGAAAAAGAATTATTCCAGGCTTCGGAATGGCACAGCGTAACCAGAATCTGCAAAAATGCAACGTTCTCATACTACACGAGAACACAAGCGGGATTACTTAAGCGGCGTCTTCAAACAGATGTGCAATAAAGCAGAATTTGCCCCACCTCTACCTTCAGAGCGTGGACAGCAACGGTACAAAACGCCGATCCCAGGAAAATTTTACGCTGGTCTAGAAGTCACTAAAACAAAACAACAACAGGCGACTAAATCGCAACATACTCCAACACGATAAACAACTGAGTCAATAAACGAAAGGGGTACGACAAAAAGTGTACAAGACACTACGACAAGTGTTGATGCACGCGATGAAATCAGCAAACGAAGTTGGGCGATACACGATAGAAATGAAAACGAAATAGAAGTCAATAAAAAAAAATACTACGCCAATCCAACTAAGATGGTTTGAGAGACCTTAAAAATTCGCATACGCGGATCTCACAAACACACCAACACAAACCACATCCTAACAACGAACCAATAAAGAATAAAGGAAACGAAATGATTTCCAACTCGTCAACGAACAACGCGGCACCACATCAAAGGATGACAACAAAAAAGTCAACATCGGTAATCTAAATGCGTCAATGTCGATGAACTCTACTAACTTTAACTTAAATTCGGAATAGCACAATAAAATTTCAAACTAGCTGAAGGCTAAACAAAATCAACAATAAACGGATTCAAAAGAAATTCGATACCTTTAAAAAATTTCAAAGTTTTCACAAAAAAGACTAAAAAAACACGGTTTACTTAATGATCCATACTAGAATAAACGATAGCACCAAAAAGAATGGCTCCAAAATGTGCCCTAGCACAAAAAAGAAAATGTTGAAATATTGAACACGAAAAAACACACAAATCCCGCGAAAAATCTCGGGAAAAACAATGTTTGGTCTATCAAAGGGATAGCAAGGAACTCATTTACTAAAAGAAAACATATAGGATACGCGTCGTGATATGAAAAAAACACGTTTCCAAATTTCAAAGTCTTAAAAAGTCAAGTTTTCACAAAAAATAATGGAAAAAACTATATGACGTTAATGCCAAACACTAAAATGAAGTTATATGACAAGAAAAGAAAGACAAAAACAATGCCCTAAAGGCGTTATCGACAAAAACGAGCCACACGTTGAGATAGCCAGTTTATCTGTTACGATATTTAATCATCAGATCGACATAGGTCGTATTGATTGTCCACAATCGGGTACAAACTACAGGGTTCGCCGGCTTTCCCTAGAAATCACAGATCTTAATGTGTCGGAGCAGATTTTGTTGCTCCGGTTACTCGCACTTAGCCCAGTCGGGAAGGGGTAGTTCGAAGACTTAAATGGAAAACCGACGGGGCACCTACCCTAAAGCTTGCTTAACAGAAAAAGAAATGCCTGAGCGCCACTTGGTTCTGATTATGGGTGGCTAACGTGTCTAGAACCAAGAACAATACACGTAGCCTATGTAGAAGTCCTCCAGGTACGTCGCTGAACACCTCAGCCTGTTGGTTACAAGCCTCCTCCGAGTAGCCGGGTGACCTTGTCGTTAAATCACTTACCTTCAAGGCCACCGTCACTAAAGAATAACAAAAGAACACTGACTGGCCCAAATCTCGGGGCTCGCTTAATCAAAAGAGCATGCTTTAACTTCACAAAATTAATTACACTTGGCCTTTGCCACACTGGATTAGGGAATGACCCAGAAGGGGTTTCAAAATTCATAAAAAGAATGAACTGACTTTAACAGGTTTATTATTTAAAAGAACAAGTGACAGTTTACACAAATTGGTACATTAAAACAAACACCCGGAGGTGAGTTTAAATTTAGTAATAAGACATCCTACGTGAATGTGAAAGGGGGGCCCCACAAAAACCAACATATATCTTAAGGGCTAGTTACAAAGACACAAAAAAAACAGTATGATCCAAAACAAATGACATAAAATGGACGCCAGGAGTAAAGCCCCTGGTAAACATTAACTGAAACAGATCATAGGTCCTAGCGGACGTACGCAACGTTTATAAGCACTGACGCACAATAAAATATAAAATCGCACATTAAGTTAGGCACCAGAGTTACCTGATTGGTACAATGCAGGGCGCCTACCTGATAGTTGCAGCATGCAGTCTTAAGTGCAGATGTAGTTGTCCTCGTGGAGGCCTGGTAAAACGTGCCAGAGGTGTAGCGAATTCTCCAGAAGAGGCAACAGGTGGAGCAGAAACTCGAGGGAATTGAAGACAGTCGGCAGCAAACATCAATCAACGAAGTGACAGCAAACAACACTATATCGCGCGGTGGCCCTTCCTTTAATTAAACCCGACGTTGACACAGATATGCATTACGCAATGGTTTTTTCCCGACTTAACAGGGAAAAAAGTTAGTTGAGGCTCATCAGATATCGTTTCTCTAATCGAATCGGCAAAGAGTGCCAAAAGTCTCCCCGGAGACCAACTGTATGAAACGAAAATCGGCCAATTTAACAACGTCCGAGTTAAATACACTTCCTCTGCCCACCGCGCATTTTCAAAGACACACAAGAATTAATGTTCACTTCAAAGATTCGGGTTTAACTGCACTCGCCATCAACGTGCCCCAAGACACTCGAAAAGTTCGCACAAAAGTCAAAAAGGATTCACCATGTTAATCACCAAATGTTAACAAAAGCTCCCCCCGATTCGCGGCACAAGCTGCGAACCGGGGGTGCGAAAAAACACCACGTCTAGTTTACTCAAGAGTTGGGTACAGATTCTTCATTTCAAATTGGACTCTGCGTGAAGAACACGACGGAAAAGAGTTTAGAACTCCGAAACCACTAATTTTAAATGCATCATTCCCTAAGGAGTTATCAATTTTTATTTCCTTTACACAAAGCTTGGTCATCAAAGAAGGTTCTAGAAAGAATTTCTGGCTATACAGCGGATCCCAAAAATATTAAGTTACAAGGTCAATCCTGCCGAACTTTAAACGATAATGTATAAGAGGGACATTAAGCTGTTATATTCCTAGAAGCTTAACTACGTCGGGCAGTATTTAAATAAGTTGAAGGTTGGGACTCAAAGCGATTTAAGCTGGGACGTAAACAAAGGATGCCTTATGTTCCCAATTCGAAGAAATATGATTTAGACGGAAGTGACTGCAATAGATTACATACGGCTCCGAGGAAATGCTTATTAGTGAGAATTCCAAGGACCGCGGGCATATTTGAGCTTGAACTGAATGAATTGGCTGCAGCATTTTAAAATTATAATACAGGGCCGTACCAGAAAATTTTAAATAGAATAATTTCAGCTTAAATGCACTAATAACACCCAATCGTGGAATTGATAACAAGGATAGCTTAATGACGTCAAAATCACTTAACAAACTTCGTATTTTAATTCTTGCAGAGTTGTTGGCCGTGTTCTAAGCACCAATTTAAAAAAAATAGTTTTACATCCAGTAACCCGCTGAGTTAGGATCAGGTAATCTTAGTGACATTAATTCACAAAATGTCTGCTTAAAATTGAGATGATTTCGTTTTGACATCCGTGTCAATAGTTGTCATGACAATACTTTTGTTCTCTACAGATACAATACAATCTCATTATTTAAGCAAATAGATTTCGTTTACTTTTTGTTGTTGGCTTGATTTGTTAAAATTAGAATTTAAAGTATACACCTAACTTTATAATAACCCCATACATAGAGCGCGACACTAATTTTACAATTACAATTATTTCAAGTGCTTTTTATTTTAGAGGATGATACCCTTAAGTCATCAAAAGAAAGTTCGGTAGGTGACGACAGATCGTCAATAAATAACGGAACGATGGAGTCTCGATCGAAAAAGAATTATTCCAGGCTTCGGAATGGCACAGCGTAACCAGAATCTGCAAAAATTCAACGTTCTCATACTACACGAGAACACAAGCGGGATTACTTAAGCGGCGTCTTCAAACAGATGTGCAATAAAGCAGAATTTGCCCCACCTCTACCTTCAGAGCGTGGACAGCAACGGTACAAAACGCCGATCCCAGGAAAATTTTACGCTGGTCTAGAAGTCACTAAAACAAAACAACAACAGGCGACTAAATCGCAACATACTCCAACACGATAAACAACTGAGTCAATAAACGAAAGGGGTACGACAAAAAGTGTACAAGACACTACGACAAGTGTTGATGCACGCGATGAAATCAGCAAACGAAGTTGGGCGATACACGATAGAAATGAAAACGAAATAGAAGTCAATAAAAAAAAATACTACGCCAATCCAACTAAGATGGTTTGAGAGACCTTAAAAATTCGCATACGCGGATCTCACAAACACACCAACACAAACCACATCCTAACAACGAACCAATAAAGAATAAAGGAAACGAAATGATTTCCAACTCGTCAACAAACAACGCGGCACCACATCAAAGGATGACAACAAAAAAGTCAACATCGGTAATCTAAATGCGTCAATGTCGATGAACTCTACTAACTTCAACTTAAATTCGGAATAACACAATAAAATTTCAAACTAGCTGAAGGCTAAACAAAATCAACAATAAACGGATTCAAAAGAAATTCTATACCTTTAAAAAATTTCAAAGTTTTCACAAAAAAGACTAAAAAAACACGGTTTACTTAATGATCCATACTAGAATAAACGATAGCACCAAAAAGAATGGCTCCAAAATGTGCCCTAGCACAAAAAAGAAAATGTTGAAATATTGAACACGAAAAAACACACAAATCCCGCGAAAAATCTCGGGAAAAACAATGTTTGGTCTATCAAAGGGATAGCAAGGAACTCATTTACTAAAAGAAAACATATAGGATACGCGTCGTGATATGAAAAAAACACGTTTCCAAATTTCAAAGTCTTAAAAAGTCAAGTTTTCACAAAAAATAATGGAAAAAACTATATGACGTTAATGCCAAACACTAAAATGAAGTTATATGACAAGAAAAGAAAGACAAAAACAATGCCCTAAAGGCGTTATCGACAAAAACGAGCCACACGTTGAGATAGCCAGTTTATCTGTTACGGTATTTAATCATCAGATCGACATAGGTCGTATTGATTGTCCACAATCGGGTACAAACTACAGGGTTCGCCGGATTTCCCTAGAAATCACAGATCTTAATGTGTCGGAGCAGATTTTGTTGCTCCGGTTACTCGCACTTAGCCCAGTCGGGAAGGGGTAGTTCGAAGACTTAAATGGAAAACCAACGGGGTACTTACCCTAAAGCTTGATTAACAGAAAAAGAAATGCCTGAGCGCCACTTGGTTCTGATTATGGGTGGCTAACGTGTCTAGAACCAAGAACAATACACGTAGCCTATGTAGAAGTCCTCCAGTTACGTTGCTGAACACCTCAGCCTGTTGGTTACCAAACCTCCTCCGAGTAGCCGGGTGACCTTGTCGTTAAATCACTTACCTTCAAGGCCACCGTCACTAAACAATAACAAAAGAACACTGTCTGGCCCAAATCTCGGGGCTCGCTTAATCAAAAGAGCATGCTTTAACTTCACAAAATTAATTACACTTGGCCTTTGCCACACTGGATTAGGGAATGACCCAGAAGGGGTTTCAAAATTCATAAAAAGAATGAACTGACTTTAACAGGTTTATTATTTAAAGGAACAAATGACAGTTTACACAAATTGGTACATTAAAACAAACACCCGGAGGTGAGTTTAAATTTAGTAATAAGACATCCTACGTGAATGTGAAAGGGGGGCCCCACAAAAACCAACATATATCTTAAGGGCTAGTTACAAAGACACAAAAAAAACAGTATGATCCAAAACAAATGACATAAAATGGACGCCAGGAGTAAAGCCCCTGGTAAACATTAACTGAAACAGATCATAGGTCCTAGCGGACGTACGCAACGTTTATAAGCACTGACGCACAATAAAATATAAAATCGCACATTAAGTTAGGCACCAGAGTTACCTGATTGGTACAATGCAGGGCGCCTACCTGATAGTTGCAGCATGCAGTCTTAAGTGCAGATGTAGTTGTCCTCGTGGAGGCTTGGTAAAACGTGCCAGAGGTGTAGCGAATTCTCCAGAAGAGGCAACAGGTGGAGCAGAAACTCGAGGGAATTGAAGACAGTCGGCAGCAAACATCAATCAACGAAGTGACAGCAAACAACACTATATCGCGCGGTGGCCCTTCCTTTAATTAAACCCGACGTTGACACAGATATGCATTACGCAATGGTTTTTTCCCGACTTAACAGGGAAAAAAGTTAGTTGAGGCTCATCAGATATCGTTTCTCTAATCGAATCGGCAAAGAGTGCCAAAAGTCTCCCCGGAGACCAACTGTATGAAACGAAAATCGGCCAATTTAACAACGTCCGAGTTAAATACACTTCCTCTGCCCACCGCGCATTTTCAAAGACACACAAGAATTAATGTTCACTTCAAAGATTCGGGTTTAACTGCACTCGCCATCAACGTGCCCCAAGACACTCGAAAAGTTCGCACAAAAGTCAAAAAGGATTCACCATGTTAATCACCAAATGTTAGCAAAAGCTCCCCCCGATTCGCGGCACAAGCTGCGAACCGGGGGTGCGAAAAAACACCACGTCTAGTTTACTCAAGAGTTGGGTACAGATTCTTCATTTCAAATTGAACTCTGCGTGAAGAACACGACGGAAAAGAGTTTAGAACTCCGAAACCACTAATTTTAAATGAATCATTCCCTAAGGAGTTATCAATTTTTATTTCCTTTACACAAAGCTTGGTCATCAAAGAAGGTTTTAGAAAGAATTTCTGGCTATACAGCGGATCCCAAAAATATTAAGTTACAAGGTCAATCCTGCCGAACTTTAAACGATAATGTATAAGAGGGACATTAAGCTGTTATATTCCTAGAAGCTTAACTACGTCGGGCAGTATTTAAATAAGTTGAAGGTTGGGACTCAAAGCGATTTAAGCTGGGACGTAAACAAAGGATGCCTTATGTTCCCAATTCGAAGAAATATGATTTAGACGGAAGTGACTGCAATAGATTACATACGGCTCCGAGGAAATGCTTATTAGTGAGAATTCCAAGGACCGCGGGCATATTTGAGCTTGAACTGAATGAATTGGCTGCAGCATTTTAAAATTATAATACAGGGCCGTACCAGAAAATTTTAAATAGAATAATTTCAGCTTAAATGCACTAATAACACCCAATCGTGGAATTGATAACAAGGATAGCTTAATGACGTCAAAATCACTTAACAAACTTCGTATTTTAATTCTTGCAGAGTTGTTGGCCGTGTTCTAAGCACCAATTTTAAAAAAATAGTTTTACATCCAGTAACCCGCTGAGTTAGGATCAGGTAATCTTAGTGACATTAATTCACAAAATGTCTGCTTAAAATTGAGATGATTTCGTTTTGACATCCGTGTCAATAGTTGTCATGACAATACTTTTGTTCTCTACAGATACAATACAATCTCATTATTTAAGCAAATAGATTTCGTTTACTTTTGTTGTTGGCTTGATTTGTTAAAATTAGAATTTAAAGTATACACCTAACTTTATAATAACCCCATACATAGAGCGCGACACTAATTTTACAATTACAACTATTTCAAGTGCTTTTTATTTTAGAGGATGATACCCTTAAGTCATCAAAAGAAAGTTCGGTAGGTGACGACAGATCGTCAATAAATAACGGAACGATGGAGTCTCGATCGAAAAAGAATTATTCCAGGCTTCGGAATGGCACAGCGTAACCAGAATCTGCAAAAATGCAACGTTCTCATACTACACGAGAACACAAGCGGGATTACTTAAGCGGCGTCTTCAAACAGATGTGCAATAAAGCAGAATTTGCCCCACCTCTACCTTCAGAGCGTGGACAGCAACGGTACAAAACGCCGATCCCAGGAAAATTTTACGCTGGCCTAGAAGTCACTAAAACAAAACAACAACAGGCGACTAAATCGCAACATACTCCAACACGATAAACAACTGAGTCAATAAACGAAAGGGGTACGACAAAAAGTGTACAAGACACTACGACAAGTGTTGATGCACGCGATGAAATCAGCAAACGAAGTTGGGCGATACACGATAGAAATGAAAACGAAATAGAAGTCAATAAACAAAAATACTACGCCAATCCAACTAAGATGGTTTGAGAGACCTTAAAAATTCGCATACGCGGATCTCACAAACACACCAACACAAACCACATCCTAACAACGAACCAATAAAGAATAAAGGAAACGAAATGATTTCCAACTCGTCAACGAACAACGCGGCACCACATCAAAGGATGACAACAAAAAAGTCAACATCGGTAATCTAAATGCGTCAATGTCGATGAACTCTACTAACTTCAACTTAAATTCGGAATAGCACAATAAAATTTCAAACTAGCTGAAGGCTAAACAAAATCAACAATAAACGGATTCAAAAGAAATTCGATACCTTTAAAAAATTTCAAAGTTTTCACAAAAAAGACTAAAAAACACGGTTTACTTAATGATCCATACTAGAATAAACGATAGCACCAAAAAGAATGGCTCCAAAATGTGCCCTAGCACAAAAAAGAAATGTTGAAATATTGAACACGAAAAAACACACAAATCCCGCGAAAAATCTCGGGAAAAACAATGTTTGGTCTATCAAAGGGATAGCAAGGAACTCAGTTACTAAAAGAAAACATATAGGATACGCGTCCTGATTTGAAAAAAATACGTTTCCAAATTTCAAAGTCTTAAAATGTCAAGTTTTCACAAAAAATAATGGAAAAAACTATATGACGTTAATGCCAAACACTAAAATGAAGTTATATGACAAGAAAAGAAAGACAAAAACAATGCCCTAAAGGCGTTATCGACAAAAACGAGCCACACGTTGAGATAGCCAGTTTATCTGTTACGGTATTTAATCATCAGATCGACATAGGTCGTATTGATTGTCCACAATCGGGTACAAACTACAGGGTTCGCCGGCTTTCCCTAGAAATCACAGATCTTAATGTGTCGGAGCAGATTTTGTTGCTCCGGTTACTCGCACTTAGCCCAGTCGGGAAGGGGTAGTTCGAAGACTTAAATGGAAAACCGACGGGGTACTTACCCTAAAGCTTGATTAACAGAAAAAGAAATGCCTGAGCGCCACTTGGTTCTGATTATGGGTGGCTAACGTGTCTAGAACCAAGAACAATACACGTAGCCTATGTAGAAGTCCTCCAGTTACGTTGCTGAACACCTCAGCCTGTTGGTTACCAAGCCTCCTCCGAGTAGCCGGGTGACCTTGTCGTTAAATCACTTACCTTCAAGGCCACCGTCACTAAAGAATAACAAAAGAACACTGTCTGGCCCAAATCTCGGGGCTCGCTTAATCAAAAGAGCATGCTTTAACTTCACAAAATTAATTACACTTGGCCTTTGCCACACTGGATTAGGGAATGACCCAGAAGGGGTTTCAAAATTCATAAAAAGAATGAACTGACTTTAACAGGTTTATTATTTAAAAGAACAAATGACAGTTTACACAAATTGGTACATTAAAAAAAACACCCGGAGGTGAGTTTAAATTTAGTAATAAGACATCCTACGTGAATGTGAAAGGGGGGCCCCACAAAAACCAACATATATCTTAAGGGCTAGTTACAAAGACACAAAAAAACAGTATGATCCAAAACAAATGACATAAAATGGACGCCAGGTGTAAAGCCCCTGGTAAACATTAACTGAAACAGATCATAGGTCCTAGCGGACGTACGCAACGTTTATAAGCACTGACGCACAATAAAATATAAAATCGCACATTAAGTTAGGCACCAGAGTTACCTGATTGGTACAATGCAGGGCGCCTACCTGATAGTTGCAGCATGCAGTCTTAAGTGCAGATGTAGTTGTCCTCGTGGAGGCCTGGTAAAACGTGCCAGAGGTGTAGCGAATTCTCCAGAAGAGGCAACAGGTGGAGCAGAAACTCGAGGGAATTGAAGACAGTCGGCAGCAAACATCAATCAACGAAGTGACAGCAAACAACACTATATCGCGCGGTGGCCCTTCCTTTAATTAAACCCGACGTTGACACAGATATGCATTACGCAATGGTTTTTTCCCGACTTAACAGGGAAAAAAGTTAGTTGAGGCTCATCAGATATCGTTTCTCTAATCGAATCGGCAAAGAGTGCCAAAAGTCTCCCCGGAGACCAACTGTATGAAACGAAAATCGGCCAATTTAACAACGTCCGAGTTAAATACACTTCCTCTGCCCACCGCGCATTTTCAAAGACACACAAGAATTAATGTTCACTTCAAAGATTCGGGTTTAACTGCACTCGCCATCAACGTGCCCCAAGACACTCGAAAAGTTCGCACAAAAGTCAAAAAGGATTCACCATGTTAATCACCAAATGTTAGCAAAAGCTCCCCCCGATTCGCGGCACAAGCTGCGAACCGGGGGTGCTAAAAAACACCACGTCTAGTTTACTCAAGAGTTGGGTACAGATTCTTCATTTCAAATTGGACTCTGCGTGAAGAACACGACGGAAAAGAGTTTAGAACTCCGAAACCACTAATTTTAAATGCATCATTCCCTAAGGAGTTATCAATTTTTATTTCCTTTACACAAAGCTTGGTCATCAAAGAAGGTTCTAGAAAGAATTTCTGGCTATACAGCGGATCCCAAAAATATTAAGTTACAAGGTCAATCCTGCCGAACTTTAAACGATAATGTATAAGAGGGACATTAAGCTGTTATATTCCTAGAAGCTTAACTACGTCGGGCAGTATTTAAATAAGTTGAAGGTTGGGACTCAAAGCGATTTAAGCTGGGACGTAAACAAAGGATGCCTTATGTTCCCAATTCGAAGAAATATGATTTAGACGGAAGTGACTGCAATAGATTACATACGGCTCCGAGGAAATGCTTATTAGTGAGAATTCCAAGGACCGCGGGCATATTTGAGCTTGAACTGAATGAATTGGCTGCAGCATTTTAAAATTATAATACAGGGCCGTACCAGAAAATTTTAAATAGAATAATTTCAGCTTAAATGCACTAATAACACCCAATCGTGGAATTGATAACAAGGATAGCTTAATGACGTCAAAATCACTTAACAAACTTCGTATTTTAATTCTTGCAGAGTTGTTGGCCGTGTTCTAAGCACCAATTTTAAAAAAATAGTTTTACATCCAGTAACCCGCTGAGTTAGGATCAGGTAATCTTAGTGACATTAATTCACAAAATGTCTGCTTAAAATTGAGATGATTTCGTTTTGACATCCGTGTCAATAGTTGTCATGACAATACTTTTGTTCTCTACAGATACAATACAATCTCATTATTTAAGCAAATAGATTTCGTTTACTTTTTGTTGTTGGCTTGATTTGTTAAAATTAGAATTTAAAGTATACACCTAACTTTATAATAACCCCATACATAGAGCGCGACACTAATTTTACAATTACAACTATTTCAAGTGCTTTTTATTTTAGAGGATGATACCCTTAAGTCATCAAAAGAAAGTTCGGTAGGTGACGACAGATCGTCAATAAATAACGGAACGATGGAGTCTCGATCGAAAAAGAATTATTCCAGGCTTCGGAATGGCACAGCGTAACCAGAATCTGCAAAAATGCAACGTTCTCATACTACACGAGAACACAAGCGGGATTACTTAAGCGGCGTCTTCAAACAGATGTGCAATAAAGCAGAATTTGCCCCACCTCTACCTTCAGAGCGTGGACAGCAACGGTACAAAACGCCGATCCCAGGAAAATTTTACGCTGGCCTAGAAGTCACTAAAACAAAACAACAACAGGCGACTAAATCGCAACATACTCCAACACGATAAACAACTGAGTCAATAAACGAAAGGGGTACGACAAAAAGTGTACAAGACACTACGACAAGTGTTGATGCACGCGATGAAATCAGCAAACGAAGTTGGGCGATACACGATAGAAATGAAAACGAAATAGAAGTCAATAAACAAAAATACTACGCCAATCCAACTAAGATGGTTTGAGAGACCTTAAAAATTCGCATACGCGGATCTCACAAACACACCAACACAAACCACATCCTAACAACGAACCAATAAAGAATAAAGGAAACGAAATGATTTCCAACTCGTCAACGAACAACGCGGCACCACATCAAAGGATGACAACAAAAAAGTCAACATCGGTAATCTAAATGCGTCAATGTCGATGAACTCTACTAACTTCAACTTAAATTCGGAATAGCACAATAAAATTTCAAACTAGCTGAAGGCTAAACAAAATCAACAATAAACGGATTCAAAAGAAATTCGATACCTTTAAAAAATTTCAAAGTTTTCACAAAAAAGACTAAAAAACACGGTTTACTTAATGATCCATACTAGAATAAACGATAGCACCAAAAAGAATGGCTCCAAAATGTGCCCTAGCACAAAAAAGAAAATGTTGAAATATTGAACACGAAAAAACACACAAATCCCGCGAAAAATCTCGGGAAAAACAATGTTTGGTCTATCAAAGGGATAGCAAGGAACTCAGTTACTAAAAGAAAACATATAGGATACGCGTCCTGATTTGAAAAAAATACGTTTCCAAATTTCAAAGTCTTAAAATGTCAAGTTTTCACAAAAAATAATGGAAAAAACTATATGACGTTAATGCCA
>CALNHX010004739.1:0-120796 GCA_940337035.1 Agriotes lineatus
ACACTAGAGGTGGGCATTTAGGCCAGAAGTCCGAGGCCCGGCCCGGCCCGGCCAGGTTCGGGCCGGACCGGGCCTGACTTTGCTTGAGTCAGTCTGGCCGGGCCGGGCCGATCCAAACTTTGGTTAACCGGGCCAGGCCGGGTCGGGTCGGGCCGGGCCGGGTCGGGCCGGGCCGGGTGGCCCAAGCATTCAATCACCGGACCGGGCCTGGTTCTGACCAATCGGACCGGCCTGCCTAGCAAAATAAGACCGGGTACTAAAATGTAATATGTAATATGCTCCAATGGTCCATATAATACCCCAACCCAAGGGCCCAAGGCAGTACAATATGCTTCTATAACTTCTGTGAATTAAAACTAGATATTATTACCTGATTCGTGAAAGTTTTCCTAGCATAACTAAATTTATGGTTTAGTAGTTTACTGCTTCATAATGCTTTGGATGTAAGGTATACAAGGTGTACAACAATAGTTATAAATTTACTGTTGATTAGAGCTGTATTATCGATTTAAATGCGGTTCTCGTGATCGCGTATGAGAACCTGGCTTAGGTATAATTGATATGAAAGCTTTTTAGTCTCGAAACAAAGTAATTTTTGAATGAAATTTTTCGCTTTTGGAGGTTGTTTAGTAAATACTATGTATATTCGGACAAAAATAAGCCAAAAATTTTACAAACCTCAAACGTCTGTAAGGTTTGAACAAAACCATTCTATTGTTATCATTTTTGTTACTTTTTTTAAGTACATAGGCACCCAGTTATGTACAGTACCTATGTAATTAATATCTATTTAGATTTACAAATTAAACATTAGCTGGCAAGAATAATTAATGCAAAATAGGTTTTTTTCAATGTTTTAATATCTCACGCTGTTGGATCTGTAGTATAGATTTTAAAAGCCGCTTATTCAGCACAGTTTATGTTTGAACTCATAAATATAGTAATAAATTTTGGTAAGTATTTTGTTTCAAAATAATATTACTTGTTATAAGCCATTCACGATCTTTTTGGGTCAGGTGAGGCTATGACCATCTAGTAATTTTGTTGGCAGAACCTCTGTTGCAACTAAACTCCCTCATGGAAATTGACACTCTTTGTGTTAGGTTAGGTTGTTTCCAGTTTAAGGTTATATTTTCTGAATAGGTACATTGTTGCCGGATATTCTCTCCACATCGACTCGCGTTTTTTTAAAATTTGGTCTGTCCTTTTTAAATTGGAAGTAGCATCGTTTAATGGAAATTTTTTGTTGTAACAAAATTATTTTGGGCATTTTGACTTTTCCTTTGAGGGAAATTAAAATTATTTTTACACATTTGATAAATTATTTATTTTGGTACGAATATTAAAATAATAAATCTGGCAATGTGGTGGCAAGAAAATGTCGAACCGACACTGACAGAAAAAAAAAGTTGCATCCGCTACATCATCGAATCAGTTAGTCCAACATGAAAAGCAAAAATCATAGCCAACTCTGTCCCAAAAAGGTCGTGAACGGCTTATAGGTGCTACCGATGTTTGCATTTGAGGTTTTAAATTTCCTTTTCGACTATCAGTAATCAAAGTATTATTTTACGAAAGAAATATCACAAAATAATAGAGTTCTCACTTCAGTCAGGAACGGGATTTTTAATAAGAGAACAGCTGAAACACATAATAGTAGATTATAAAAGAGTTAATGAGAGGCTCAGCTATATGCGGTTAAAAGGAAAGTTCAGAAAAATAAGCTTAATAAATATCCATGCACCCACGGAGGAAACCGAAGAAACAAAAAAAGACGAATTCTACGAACAGTTAGAAGAAATACATAACTCCATCCCTAATTTTGATATCAAAATAATAATAGGCGATATGAACGCCAAGGTAGGGAGAGAGAGAAGAAACGAGTACACAGCGGGCAAGGAAAGTTTGCACAAGGAATCAAACAAAAATGGGCAGAAACTGATCGACTATGCGGCAAGAAACAATATGGTGATCAAAACAACTCAGCTTAAGCATAAGGATATACATAAAATCACATGGACAAGCCCAGACGGTCGCACAAACAACCAAATCGATCACGTGCTGATAGAGAGAATGCACTCAAACAGTATAGAAGATGTCAGAACATTCAGAGGAGCGGATATCAGCTCTGATCACTTTTTGATCAGAGCTAGATTAAGGCAGGAAGTACCGAAATTAGCGGGGAAAAAAGGAAGAAAGAGAATTAGATGGGAGATTGAGGCACTGCAAACAGAGGAAATGCGAAGCAAATATTTAAAAGCCATAGAAAAAACTAAAACCAACCACCCACAGGATACAGTCAATGGAAAATGGGAAGCAATCAAATATACAGTCAGGCAAGGAGCGCAGGGTCTAGAAAGGACCAAAGCAAGATCGGGGAAGGAATGGTTTGACGAGAGCTGCGCGAAAGTGGTAAACGAGCGGAAGAAAGCAAGACTTACAATGTTAAAAGAAAATACAGCAGAAGCACTAGGAAAATATAAGGAAGCCTGCAGAAAAGTGAAAACAAAGTGTCGGGACAAAAAGAGAGAGGCCATGCTACTGAAAATAGAAAAGCTAGAAGCAAACCACCAAAGAAAACAGATAAGAGAATTTTACAGAGGCTTAAAAGAAAGTAAAGTGGGAGGTAAAAACAGAACTATGTTTTACAGGAACGAGAAAGGAAAATTAATCACAGAAACAGGGGCGATACAGGACATGTGGGACCTACACTTCAAAAGAATTCTAGAGCAGAAGCAAGGGGAAACAGAGAATGAAGAAGCGGTATCTTACAAAGGCACAAACAACACTAAGTTAAGGGAACCGACATTGGAGGAAGTTAAGGATATTATCATTAAGATGAAAAACAACAGAAGCCCAGGAGTTGACGAGCTGCCTATAGAACTGTTCAAATACGGGGGAGATCAGATCTTTAAAGCGGTGCATGATTTAATAATGCAGATATGGCAGGAAAAGCAGATGCCAGAAGAATGGTCAACGGCAATTATAACCCCTATTTATAAAAAGGGTAATGAACAGCTAGCAGAGAACTATAGGCCGATCTCCTTACTCAGTGTTATATACAAGGTGTTGGCCACTACGATAAAAGTGAGGCTGGACGAACGAGCCGAAGAGATAATAGGGCAGTACCAGGCGGGCTTCAGAAAAGGCAAATCTATCATCGACCAAGTATTCGTAATGAAACAGATCCAAGAAAAGGCGGACAAAAAAGGAAAACGCATTTATACTCTTTTCATTGATTTTAAAAAAGCCTACGATACAGTGCTAAGAGCAGAGGTTTACAAAGCTTTGGGTAGCCTAGAATTTCCAAATGAATTAATATCACTTATCAAGATGACCCTACAGAAGACGACCAATAAGGTGAAATGCAAGGAACAACTGTCAAACGGTTTTATAAGTGAGAGAGGCCTAAAACAGGGCGACCCTTTGTCGACTAGTTTGTTCAATATAGTCCTGGAGTCTATTGTAAGAAAAAGCAGAATCAAAATGGGATACAACGTGCTAGGAAACTCACATCAGTGTATTGCGTACGCGGATGACCTAGTTCTGCTAGCCAAAACAAAGGAGGAGCTGAAAGAGCTATTTATCAGCTTAGAAAGTAGTGCAAGAGGGGTAGGCCTGGAGATCAATGAAGCAAAAACCGAGTTCATAATATTGGGTAGTAGGCGAGGCCACACGGCAGAAGTGTTAAAAATCGAAAGTGCAAGATCGGAGAAGAGTTGGGAATTCGAAGAGAAAAAAAGTGTAGTGTACCTTGGAGTGGAAATACCAAATGACTGTAACTATGACGAGGTGATAGAAAGGCGCATAGTAGCCGGGTCTAAATGTGTCGGGAGCTATAAGAAATTACTCAGGTCGAAAAATGTGTCGCGTACTGTAAAACTAAGGCTCTATAAAACGGTGATAAGGCCAGTAGTGCTGTTTGGTAGCGAGTTGTGGGTTTTAACACAAGAAAACCAAAGGAAGCTAGAAGTTTGGGAGCGCAGAATATTGAGATGTATATTTGGAGGTGTTAAACAGGGAAGCATATGGAGGCGAAGATATAACGCAGAGCTGACAGAAATATACAGGGAACCAAGTATAGTACACCATGCCAAACGTAGCAGATTGAGGTGGCTGGGACACATATCAAGGCTAAATGAGGACGAGCTGTCAAGGCGTATGTTTGATCAACAGTTAAGAGGTAATAACAGGAGGGGAAGACCGAGAAGAACGTGGTGGGAAGACGTACAGGAGGACCTAAGAGAGCTAAACGTCAAAAACTGGGAAGCATGTACCAAAGACAGAAAAAGGTGGAAGGAAATAATTCAAGCCATAGGCCTTCAGGCCTGAAGTGCTGGACATACATACATACATACTTCAGTCTTGCAGAGCTACTTGTTAAGTCTGAAGTAGTCTGTAAAGTGCTATAATAATAGTGTCAAAAAACATATCATTTTATTATTAAAGTAAAAATGGAATCGACTGATCCAATACCAAATATAAAGGTGTTAACTACTTTGATTGAGCAGAAGTCAGAATTAATAAAATTTAGGCCCAAGGAAGGCGGTAAAAGTGATGTGTGGAAACATTTTTCGGAAATTCTATATAAAGGCAAAGTCGTAAAAGGTAGTGTCAAATGCAATTATTGCAAAAAAGTGTTTTCTTACAATAGTAAAACCGGGGGTTCACATTTGGGCCGACATGCAGTTTCTTGTAAAAGTGCAAATACGGTTGTCTCTGGACCTGGACGTTCTGCCACCTTAGACAGTTTTGCAAAAAGGAAAGTCAACGCAGATGACAAAACAAAAATTAACACTGCAGCGATTCACTTCATAAGTGAAGATCTGAGACCGCTAAGTATTTTTGAAGGAAAAGGTTTTAAGGTGAGCTATATAATTTTTAATTTTATATACCGGGTGTCAACGAACTTATTAGACAAGTCATAACTTCTAGAGTATTAAGTATATCAAAATGAGATTTGGTATAGGTCAATGGTATAGAGAGAGGAGAGTTTTCGCATATTTTTCACTTTCCGGTCACTTCCGGTTTCACCGGAAATAGCTCCTATTTCGGATTTTTAAATGGAATACCCTGTATATTTTTGCATATTTGGATTTCTGAGGCAATTTTGGATCAGAATGTGACATTTTAAAAAGTTTTTAAGCCTACTTGATTTTTTTAGAGCCACTTTTAATATGGCATCTAGATGGCCATGATCGGACGCAAACTAATCTAAGGACCTCAGGTGATGTCAGAAAATTACAATCGCAAAATTTTAGTGATTAGTATGATAGATAGGAATAAGACAAGTTGGCAAAATCATGTTTTCTTGTCTAACTATGTTTTTTCAAATAGCGACCCTTTTTTGACAAGCACTTTCCGAAAAGAGGCTTTTTGGCGAATCTAACGATACTAATTTATTTGCGATTGGATTAAAAATAAGCTCATAAGTTAAATATTTCTAAGCAAAATACTGGATAATAATTTATTTACTTTTGTCAAGTGTGCCATGGATAACTTTTTAAAATGTCACATTCTGATCCAAAATTGTCTCAGAAATCCAAATATGTAAAAATATACAGGGTGTTTCATTTAAAAATTCGAAATCGGAGCCATTTCCGGTGAAACCGAAAGTGACCGGAAAGTGAAAAATATGCGAAAACGCTCCCCTCCCTATACCATTTACCTATAGCAAATCTCATTTTGATACACCTAATACTCTAGAAATTATGACTTGTCTAATAAATTCGTTGACACCCGGTATATCTTTCTAAAAAATCTATTTTTATACAGAAATTTGCAAATGATCTCATTAAACTGGGTGAAAAATACGGACCCCTTGGAATTGATGAAGTTTTGACCAGCAGGAAAACTTTGCGAAACCATTACTTAACCGAAGAATACACCAAATTAGAAGAAAAAGTAAAAAATTGTCTTACCAATTCTTTGAAAAGTGGAATTGCATTTACAACGGATTACTGGACCGATGATAACAAACAAAATTCTTATATTACCATAACCGCTCATATTATTGATACAGATTTTACTTTAAAGAATTTTTTAATTTCATTAGATGTAGACGAAGCAAAAAAAACAGGTGAAAATATTAGAAAAATTTTTTTTAATACCATACAGTATTTTTTAAACTTAACCGAAATCGAATTTCAAGAACTTGTATCAGGTGATCATGTAACATTTGTTACAGACAACGGTGCTAATGTTGTTAGTGCTTTAAAAGATTTCAATAGAATATCATGTGCTGCTCATAATTTAAATTTAGCAATTGAAAACTGGCTGAAAAAAAATGGTAATACTCACGTCTTTTCATTAACTGTTAACAGGTGTAAAGACTTGGTTGTTTTTTTAAAAAATCAGGATTTAACAATAAGCTGACCAAAAGTTTAAAACAAAGTGTCCCTACAAGATGGAATAGTTTACTCCACATGCTGCAATCAGTAGTGAATGAATTTGATAAATAACTGAATTATTAATTCAAAAAAATGAATTTCACAGAATTGAAGACATAGATGTTCAAATGTTAAAAGCGAGCGGGCCAAGCGGGCTTTCTGACTTCAGGCTAACTAGCCCGATCGGGCCTGGCCTGGCTTTATATACTTCGGGCTTTTTCGGGCCTGGCTTTTATAATCAATGTCGTACCAGGCCGGGCTTGAAGTCAATGTGAATCGGGCCGGGCCGGGCCGCACATTTTAAGAATTTGCCCACCTCTAATATATATTTCTATGGCAATAAACGATTAAGTCGTATTCAACTTGGCATATGGTGTCAAATTCTACATTAGCAGGTTAGGTTTTGCGTCAGTTTTAACACAGACCGACGCAAAACCTAACCTACTAACCTCAAATTTAACATAGACTTACAGTGCCACCAACATATTATTCATACGTTGTAGAACCAAGACCATTTAAGAACGTTCAATCATTTCTGAAGGCACTATATTTGTTACTTGCAAATTCAATTTTAATGGTTAATGCTTAGCAACCGTTTGACTATCAATTGCCAACGGAAGAGTAGATCTTTAAAATAAACTATCATCACTCCAGCGCCATGGTGCGTAGTCTCGTGGACTCACAATATATAAAAGTGAAATACCACTCGCTGATTAATTACAAAATCTCAGAAAGTATAAATGCTACAAACTTGAAATTTGGCAGGTAGATTCCTCATAGAGCGTAGCCATCCGCTAAGAAAGGATTTTTGAAAATTCAACCCCTAAAGGGGTAAAAAAAGGGGTTGGAATTTTGTAAGATCAAATTTTGAATTAAGTCATTCAAAGTTTTTGGAAATTTGTCCCCTGAAGGTAAAAAATAGATGACGGGACGGGATGGGATGACAGAAAATAATTAGTCATTATTTAATACACAAATAACGAATCTTGCACGTACGAAGTCGCGGGTAACAGCTAGTTTAATTATACTTGTAACTTATGCGATGAAGGTTTACACTCCAGCTTGGTTTACGATGAAAACAAAACCATCATGTAAAGATGGAAGTCGCAATTTTTACCAACTACGTCGTCTCGCTATCTGCCAGATAATTTTTAAAAAAATAGATCCGGTTATAAGACGCAACGCGTTTTTTCCGCGCATCCCAAGAATAAAATATTATCTCTTCTGACGGATGAGTCCAACGTTATTTCGAGAATTAGGCGTTTGGAAAATAATGAAGGCAAAGAAAGAAGCAAAAACATCTATTCTACGCAAATTTGAAGTTCCGGAAATTGATTTAAAAGGACTGGTCATATTTTGGCAGAATTTAAATGTAACCAAACCACCTATTATTCACTCGAATTCCGATGAAGAAGTTAACAACATATTCTTGGAGAAATTAGCAACATTGAGTTCTCGAAGTTTCCAAACCACACTCAATGTGCAGAAAGAACAGCTAAGTAGCGACTGAAGCTGCCAAAACTGCGTGTGGTGAACTTGGACGTGATGGTTTTATTCTAAACCGGTTAGATTCTCGTAAAAGCATGCCAAAGTTTTAATCTAAAAAGGACTTCTGTATTTAGTTGAACTTATCTTTTCCTGTATTCATATTATTATCTTGTCATTGTTATTAATAATTTTTTACTATTAATTATTTTCGTGTATTAGTATTGGACCATAACGGCATATTGCACAAACTCTGCCCAAAGGAAGAAAGTTGACTTTTATGATCACCCCTACTGTATATGTTGTAAAAAATACAACACGCGCCTGCTCGTCTTATACACGTAAGCGCGCCTGACGGAAGATTACGGACCATCCTGTATACCGATTGTGTGGTCAGCTAAGGTTGCCTATTAAAAAAACAATGTTTGCGGATATTGTTTCTAACACTTATTATTATGCATATCTGAGATAAAAATTATAAACTATTATAATAATCACGAAAAAATAAACAAATGAGCTTTAGAATTCTCTTTCCGTAATATACTGACTTTAAAAAAAAATTTACATCCATTTAAAATGCAGGAATTATTTTTTTCATATATTGTTTTGGAAGTCAAACGAGGTAATTGATTAAGTTTTGGTAAAAAACAAGACAAATAAGAGTTAGAAATTTTAATAATATGTTGCACCACCCAGGCATCTCACATGTATTTTTCCACGACCGGGAGTAGAAGTCGGTTTCTACAGCATCAAAATTGTGACAGAAGTAAAACATTTGCTCCCTAGAGACTAAATAAGACAAAAATTTCCCTAGGTAGTTTTCATTATGACTGACACAATTATGTCAAATTCGAGGTTATCAGGTTAGGTTTTGCGTCAGTTTTGACACAAACTGATGCAAATCCTAACCTGCTAACCTCGAATTTGACATAAATGTAAGCTCTTGTCATAATGACTTACAGTGCCACCAACTTTAAAATTTACCATAGGCTACTAATTTTAAAATAATTGTAACTAAAATGTCAATAAATGACGTTTAAAAAAAACGTTCTAAATCTTCCTGCAGCATGAAAAAAATAGTATATGCAACTCGGGGAGAATGCTATTTTGTTTCAGTGCAATTTCTGACTCTCGGGCTTCGCCCTCGAGTCAGAAATTGTACCTCAGCAAAATAACGCATTTCTCTCCCTCATTGCGTAATCTACTATTACGTTTCTAGGTATGCTGTGAATAAGATCATCAAATGAGTCTTATAATAATTCTTTCCAGGCAACTTGGAGATGCAGCAACTATTCCTGGAGGTTTTTATGTCCCAGACCATGAGATAAAAAAAATGATTCTGAGCAGGCCTTGATATGTGTTATACGTTTGGCAGTACTGAAGTGTATTGTCAGTCTATGTCAAATTTGAGATTTGCAGGTTAAGTTTTACGTCAGTCTGTGTCAAACAACAAACAAAACCTAACCTGCAAATCTTGAATTTGACATAGACTAACAATACACTTCAGTACCGCCAAACGTATAACACATATCAAGGCCTGCTCAGAATCATTTTTTTTTATCTCATGGTATAAAAATCAATCGCCGTGTGTTAGTGTGTTAGTAACGCAAAAACTTGAGAACGACTTGACCGATTTCGATGATTTTTCTTTTGTTGTGTTCGTCTTACTCCCGAGGTGGTTTACCAAAACAGAAAATTCGGAAAAATCCAAAGAGAACGCCGGAAAATTGGAAAATATCGAAAGTGAAACAAGGTTTCAGAGACAAATTATTATTGGGCAGAACAACGTTTGCCAGGCCAGCTAGTATGCAATAAATTTGAAGATTTAGCGGACCACGGGAGAAGATTATGTTTAATAACTCCTATTTATGTTATTTTTTAACCAAAACTTACTCAATTACCTCGTTTGACTTCTTAAACAATGTATTAAAAAACCAAAGAACTTTCTACATTTTAAATGGGTGAAAAAGATTATAAATGTCATGTGGAAACACCTTGCATATACTCCATTCACTATGTCCCGGATTGTCAAAAATGACGTTTTATGGTAGCACTGTTGAATTTCTATTGGTTTTTTTGTTACTACTAGGTTGGACAACCCAAAAGCGTAATTTTTAAAACTTGCGTTGTTGTTACCTGGCAACTTTTATTTATTTTTGCTTAAGTCATAACCTATAATTTTGACATTAGTAACTTAATTGTTTCTAGTTACCCATAGCTTGACTTAAAGGTATTAACCATGATATAAAGGGTTGTTTTTAATTGGATTTTGACATTGACAATCCGGGACTATAGTGAATAGAGTTTATATGCACTATAAGTGTAGATTTCTCTATAAATTCCTCATTACTATTAAGAAATATATAATTTTCTGCAACAAGAACTGTTGTTTTTTTTAAAGAATTGCAAATTTATTTAATGCCTCTACTCTTTAATATATCTCCCGTATTTTTTTGTTTGAATTTACCACCATAATCACATTAATTACCTAGGTTTTTTTATAAAAACAGAAAAACTTACTTGTATAGGAGCAAGTAGGTATTTTATCCTCACCTTTTGCACAATCTGGAGTTTCTGAATGCGTGGGTGTCGGCGGTCCTTCACCCATTGGCCCATTGTGGTTAGTATCAACAGTAAGAGGGTGTGTATGTGCACTTTCACCAGGCGTAGTCTGTCTTGACATCACAAGCACATTATGTATAGTT
Source organism: Agriotes lineatus (assembly GCA_940337035.1). Lineage (NCBI taxonomy): Eukaryota > Metazoa > Arthropoda > Insecta > Coleoptera > Elateridae > Agriotes > Agriotes lineatus. Next base: position 10,580 of record CALNHX010004739.1, read on the forward strand.
TGTAGCGTCTTGACTTCATTAGATTCGGGAGTAGTGGGTATTTGCGATAGGTTTCGAGGGAGAGTAGTCAGAGTAACAGGCGGCCCGGGTGCATTTGACGTAGTAACACTCGACGGAGGCGGCACCATTGCCGGAGTGCTCTGGGCGTTAGCCAGCGGCGATGCTTCTGGTCGGCTAGTGGTCGTCGGGGTGGATGGGAGCTGTATCGGGTGCGAGACTAAGCGGGGCAAGGCCGTTGCCAAGAGCACGGGGCCCATGGAATTCTGCTCCATAGCGCAAGGCTGCGTCGAGACGGGCTGGTGGGCATAGGATACCTCCGAAGTGGGGGTGCTATCGCCTGGCGAGATATCCATGTCTTGCATCGACTGCATGTTATCGTCTGAATACTTTCGAGACGTTCGCGACTCCCTGCTCGGGGCTTCGCTGTCCTCTCGACTGCTGCCACTGCTCCAGTGGCGGCTACCCGTAGCACTTTCCCTAGCTCCATCTTTGCTAATACTCACGTTGCGTGAATTGGAATGTTTTTCGTGCCCTGAAATAATATAGTTATAAAAGTTGAACTTTAAAACACAAATAATAATAATAATATATACAGGGCTATTCAATTGCAAAGCTCTCCATTGGGATTTCTAAACTCGCAAAGAATACCAACATAGTTAAATCACGGCAAAATCGTCTCTTCAAAATTGCTGTTTAGGTGTTTTTAAGCATAATAATAATTATTATTCTATTTGCTTTATTGATGTTGTTTGTCATATTATATTGTTTAAATCGATTCTCAAGGGAAAGTTACTAAATGGTAAACTCGGCAATAACGTTGAAGTTTGAAACGGTTTGCTTATTCTGAATTCAATTAATTGAGTTTTAGTATAAATAATTATAATAGCTACAGAAAAAAAAACCATACACAAATATTGTTATTTTATAGTGATATATATTTTGTCTAAAATAGGTTTTTTTCCAAAATCCACTTTTTAAACTGGTCTGAAAACTTTTGGTTTCTTTTCAGAGTCGTTGAAACTTTAGTTCTTCATTTTTAATGCTGAACACTGCAATAAATAAGTTAATAATCGACTCATAACCAAAGAAATTTCAAAAAATCTATTTATTTTTAATAGTACTCCGCATTAGAATGTGCAACAGCTTTCAAAATTCTATAGGGAGCCTCAAAATTGAATAATCCTCCATATAATAGTAACGTAACTAAGAAAAATAAAACAAACGTGACTTACTCGTACCAGAGCGGCTAGAACTGCTATAGTTGCGATCAGACTCTCTATCTCGGTCCCGCGTCCGGAAGCGGTCTCTTTCCCTTTCCCGCTCAATCCATTCGCGTGGCTTCTCCCACTGAGATACCTCTGTCTTACAGTTATAATAATACTTCTTGCCAGATGAACTGATGTGTTCCGACCAATCACCAACTCTTGTTATTCTCTCGCGATCTTCTCTCTAACAATTATATTGACCAATTAAATTTAATAATATACCACATTGCTTATATATAACTTATATAGTTAATAGCAACTACATAAAGAAGAATCAAATAAGTATTTGTTCCGTCACGCTATTTGTTCGTATTCTAACCTCGTATTTAAATTTAATCTGTCATGTATACAATTAACAAAGAGAGAAATTTACATCTCACTGTGTAAAACAAATTAGCTTTCCAATTACAAAGTTTGAGGTTATTATATATACTATAACGAATTACTTTCGAGATTGGACCATGTCATCAAGACTGAAGAACTCAATATTTCGTTTACTTTCATAAGGGGCTCCATCAGGAGGTCAGCAAAAGAGCTAGGTCACTCAGTGTGTAAGCCACGCTAGAGGCAAAACTCTTTTGCACGATAACTTCACGTGAACTATGCCAGAGGCAACTCTTATACCGATCGGAAGGAGGAAGGTGAAATTTATAATCATCGAGATACAAATAAGTTTGAGGATCATTATGTATATCTGTAGCTTATTGTTTATGCTGAGTTGAGATTGTCTACAACATAGTACTGTGTAAAAATATTCTTCATAATTGACATTTTGTTGTTGTAATTCTTGATTATTCTTATGTACTGGTGGGCAGCTTTCTCTTGTGTTGATTGGATTTCATTCGCCACTTTTCCACCAAGCACGAGAGAGTTGTAAGGAGTCTTGTAATCATTGTGAAGCGAATATTGAATCTTTATAAGTCGATATTACGACTGTATCATAGGCAAAAGTGACCATGTGGATCTCTGATGTAGTTGGAACACCTTCTGTATAGAGCAGGTACAACAGTGGCCCCAAGAACACAGCCTTGTGACACTCCTGACTGGATCAGGTAAAACTCTTGTCACTTCTTCTTGAAGGATGTGGTAGCTGTGACTTTTAAAGTAAACAGAAGTTTCCAATGTCAAATGCTTTCAGATACATGAATGATGTCAAGGAAAATTTCTGTTTATCATCTCTACTACTTTATGTAACTGCTCGTTAGTAGTATGTAGCTCGAGCAAATGCTCACGTTAATTTTCAACCTGATTCAAAGTATATTTTGAATAATTTTGAGAAAATAAGCAACAGGCTGATAGTAAGTTTTTTTGACCTACCTTAAAAAGACGTTAAAGATTAGTTTCAATATTTTCACTATTATGTCTTACAACTGTTTATTTGGCATTCTCGTGATGATATCGTATCGTAGTGCTTTTTTAAAATCGAGACTTAGCACAGTTTCAATTGCATTGATTCATATCGCTTCTATAAGCCATTTGATATGTAAGAATTCCTGTATTACAGAAAGATATTCCTGAATGTGATAGTTTTTTTTTCAGTCTTACTTTCGGGAAATTTAGTTGATTTCCAGATCTTCCTAAGTCTTCTTTTATTAATTGTTGCTTCTTGCATAATGTTGTTTTCTGTACCAGTGTCTAGGTTGAATACACACAGTACAGTGCATAGAACCTTTACAGCTTTGTCAAACTCGTCTCCAGCTTTGAAGAGCATGTCAACTGCCAATCTCTCTTTGAATGAATTTTTGCACTTTGCAATCGGTTTCTCTACTGATCCAAGTCACAGTTTTCTGTGTATGTGATCGAATAGTAGATCTAGATTTTGTTGTTAGGCAAGTATGATTTTTATAACACACAAGTCTATTACGTCATGAGTTTTATCATCAGTGAGTGTTAACCTGGGAGCTCCATCGTTGATGCTTAGCATTGAAGTCTATTTTTTTTAAAATCAGCTGTCAAACTGTTGTCAAGTTGGTATGAGGAATTGAAAGTAGCAAATAGTGCATTTCATAATGTAGGTTGGCAGCGTCGAGCCGTTCAAGATCATCGGCCTGTCATTGCGTTTGCGTCGAAAAATGTACGCACAAAATTTGAAAAGATGCTTTTGCGAAAAAAACGTAGTTGACAGCCCCTCACAGAGCGTGAAAAAATGGCCCTGATTCGGTATTATTGAAACATTCAACATTTCAATTACGTTAGACAGACATAACCTCAATTTTGACATGGGGAAACTGTTTTACAGTCGGTCGGTAAGTACAGAATTTAGGGTAGCACAGTCTGCTTTTTTATAGTTTTGACACTGACAGCTGATTTTAAAAAAATGTACTATATCCACATCAGGGAAATGTGCGAAATCGAGGACGTAGTGTGGTGGATAAGAACACAATACCGTGAATGGAGAGACGACGTTGAGAGGATGGATAATAATAGACTGGCTAAAATAGCAGCCACACAAAGACCCATCTCTTGTAGACCACCTGGACGTCCTCGAAAGAGGTGGCACGCCAAGCTAGACATCGGCATCCCAAGACAATTAAAATAATAGGCAAAATTTTGAATTAACAAGACATGGTCCTACATTAAGAATATGTTTTATGATTATAGAAGCACTAACAAGTGAATTTCGAGTTTAAAAATTCGTTTTCTTTGGAATTGGACAAAAAGGCAGTGACAATTTAAGTCCTCAAACTAAGCGTGACTCTTAGTGCAGTGTTTATCCACTTCTATTTTAAAATTATCGTTGCTCGCTTGTTTTTATTTATATTGCAATTGTCGTAATTACTTCTGTTATTTTTAATAAAAGTACGATACATGAAAAATACAATCTGTTTACACCAGACGTGAGTCAGCTTTTTAGAAGGCTCACCGACTTCCATCATTTTAGTAAATATTTTATGTAAATACCGATAGCTGCTCTTTCAATGTTACGATGGTAAGGGTTAACATCCAAAGAAATACCTAAAATTGAATAATCTAAGCCAATAATCCTGAGCAGAACGATGTAAATAAATGTGTTCATACATGCAAAAGACAGATTCAATAACTTTTTGTTGCACCGCACAAAAACAACACGTTATTTAAATTCATTTCACTATGTCGTGTGTGCTCTCAGACATACGGTAGATCGAGAGATAAAAAAAATGAATCCTCAGCGGGCTGTGGAAGTTCAAACGTATGAATAATATACGAGGTTAGTAGGTTAGGTTTTGTGTCAGTCTGTATCAAACCACCAACATATTCATACGTTTGAATTTTCACAGCCCGTTGAGAAACAGTTTTTTTGGATCTCTCGATATTTAGTGGACCAATTTTCAATAGTCTACTACATTTAAATCATAGTATGTTTTTCAACTATTTTGACGATCAACTCTTAGTCATTCTTTGCATAAAAATAAGTATCGATTATATGAAGATAATGTATCATATGTAAAAATTGGAAGACAACTCTCCAGTTCCTTACATACCAATAAAGGACTCGGACAAGGTTGTAGCCTGTCTCCAATATTGTTTAATATCTATGTAGAAGTAACTCTTCAGAACTGGAAGAGGCATTGCATGGGAATTGGCATCCCTATAAACAACGAACAACTCTTCACAGTAAGTTTTGCGAATGACCAGGTGGTGTTAGCCCAGGACGTGTACGATCTTGAATTTATGATAGAAAAATCATACAATGAATATAAAAAATGGAGATTACAAGTAAGTCTACAAAAAACTGAGTACCTAGTCAAATTTGAAGTAATAATAAATGATGTCGTGCATGTAAAACAAGTGGATCAATTAAAATATCTGGGTGCGCAAATTAATAAAGACCGATTACGAATTTTTGCAATAAAAAATAGAATCCAACAAAACAGGAAATTCCCCTTTGGTGGGATAAAAACTTATCCATAAAGAACAAAAAAAAAGGGCAAACGATGGTTGAATCAGTGCTCTCCTACGGCTGTGAAGTGTGGAGTATGAATGCTGATATAAAAAGAAAACTGACAGCTGTTGAAACGGATTAACTGCGCAGGAGTGCCGGAGTATCCATGTTCCTAATATAGAAATCCGAAACCGAATAGAACAATGAAACAATAATCGAGAGAGTGGAGAAACGAACCTAAAGTGGTTTGGACATTTACTACGAATGCCAGAGCATAGACTACCTAAGATTCTCCAGTGGCAACCGTCAGGTAAAAAAAACAAGGAAGGCTACGACGTTCCTGGAATGTGAGTATCAGGCAGGCAATGGCAAGTATAAATCTAGAAGAGGATTTGATATGAAACAGGGAGGTTTGGCGTGCGGGCATGGGGTAGATAGCTGTTAGCTGTAGAATATGCTTAGTGTATACAGTGTGTCTTACAAACTATCAGACATAGCAAAATTAACGTTGGAAAATTATTGGACGATCAACTATTGCTTTGTAGGCGCACAGTAATAGTTGATCTATTCACAATTTTTCAATGTTAAGTGGCCTATGTCTGATACTCTGCGAGACACACTGTATACATGATGTTATCATTGTAAATATGTTGTAAACACCGAGTATATCTCGAAATATATATAAAGTATAGATTGATTCTATTTGTAGCTCTTATACCCTTACAAAGGTACCGTGTATTTCACCTATGATAAAACATTTTAGTTTCAGCAACCGGATTAACTGGTTTTTTCACAGCTTGTAATATTATTCTTCACCAGAAGTGGCTATTTTTGCAATTGCTTTTTAAGTTGAATAAACAGTCGTCTTCCAACCGTTATCGAGAGCGGACGTGCGAGTGCCTCATACTCGTTTTATTTTCGATAAATAAGAAAACGCGACAGCAACAATAATCAGCTCTAAACTGCAGTGCAACATAGTGATAAATTCTAAATAAATAAAGTGACCATGAAAAGGGTGCCAGCTTTTAACGAGCCAGGTATGTTTTATAATCAACAGGGAGCATCCTCTAACAATTAAGGTCACTATATCAATAAGGTACCGCCATTAGTGATTTTTATATCTATCCTTGTCGCACAATTTTCTCCAACTGGGGATAAAAACACATAACCTAACAGATTCCTCACTTTACAAGTGCCATTACACCAAAAAGAAAATCCCCAAAAACTAGTGTCCTCCCTATTGCACTTGGGAAATTTGTATTTGTTATCCTTATCTCACAATTTTCTCACATTCTCAAGCGAGGAATGGAATGGCGGTACCTTATTGATATAGTGACCTTACTAACAATCAGGCGGCAATGCTCTCTATCAATCAACAAATCAACCAAATGTACCCAATCCAACATATGAGTCAGCCGTTAATGATGGACACCAATAATTATTATTTACCACAGCAAGTTAATTCGACCATAAACACCCTGCAACGCAACAACAATCAGGCTTTGTACAAAATGTCTTCTACTAGTGATGAAGAGTATAATACGCTTGAAAACGAGCTTCAAAAAGAAAATCTATGGCAAAAAGTCAAACTTACAGAAAAAAGAAAAATAAATGTCAGCCCGGAAAACGAAACTCCAACAATACAATTAAATAACAAATATAACGCACGTAAAAGCGCTACAAGATATTGCAGAAAATGAACAATACACCACAAAAACTTTGGCAAACAATACAGCAAAAATTATCTGTAACAAGCAAATTGCGCGCTACGTGCACGTGAAATAGGATACGCGAAAGATCAAGCTCCGAGCCGAGCGCTAAGATAAGAAAAACAAAACCTAAACAAATATAAACATCTGTGAAGCCGGTTATTTTGTGCCACAGACACACATTAAGGAAAATTATATTATACATACTCCAGACACCTACCGAAAACTGGTTAAACACATGAAAGAACACAATATCGTACACCATACTTACCAGCCGAAAGAAGAGCCAGCCTACAGAGTGGTCATTAAACACCTACACCACACAGTGGACATCAATGTAATCAAAGAAGCACTAACCACAAACGGACACAAAGTACGAAACATAATTAATGCCCGACAAAGAAAAACTAAGGAACCATTAAACTTATTTTTTGTTGATTTGGAACCCTCCAACAATAACAAAGACGTATATAAGATCTATAAAATCCAAAATAACATCGTACAAGTAGAGCCACCGAAAATAGCCAAAGGCTTAATTCAATGTATGAGATGCCAACAGTACGGACATACTAAAACGTATTGTGCAAGACCGTTTGTTTGTGTGAAGTGTGGAGGACCACACAGTACTGTAAGCTGCAAGAAAGAAAAAAACACCCCTGCAAAGTGTTTCCAAAGCACCTTAGCATTGAATTTACACCGCACGACAACCAACCTGATGCAGAAATAGAACAAGAAATTGCCACCATACCTGAGAACATCCGTCCGATCCGAATATTTACTCCAAAAGAAGTTAAAAAAGAAAAACACCATTTAAATACCAAAAAAGCGGCAGGTATGGATAAATTAACACCAAAAATGATAAAAGAACTTCCCAAGAAAGGAGTTGTATTCTTAATGTACATATATAATGCAATACTAAGGTTAAATTATTGGCCTAAACAACTTAAAACAGCTGAGGTCATATTAATACCGAAACCAGGAAAGGATCCGAAAATAGCATCTTCATACAGGCCAATCAGCTTATTACCTGTAATATTGAAAATCCTGGAACGACTACTACTCCGACGACTAAACCAAGATCTACAGCCAGATGAGTGGATACCCCTCCATCAATTTGGATTTAGAAGTGGTCAATCAACTGTGCAACAGACTCATAGAATCATTCAAAACATTAATGAAGCACTAGAAAACAAAGAATTCTGCACCGCGACATTTCTAGACGTTAGCCAAGCCTTCGACAAGGTTTGGCACGAAGGCTTACAATTAAAAATCAAACGCTACTTACCGATAGACTACTTCAAGATTCTTAAATCGTATCTAAGTCACCGTGCATTTAAAACAAGAGTGAATCAAAAGGTGTCAAAACTATGTGAAATAAAAGCGGGAGTGCCTCAAGGCAGCGTAATTGGACCACTTCTGTATGTGCTATACACATCTGACCTACCAACAACCACCAACACCACAATCGGAACGTTCGCAGACGACACAGTAATTCTTGCTAGGGACCAAAATGCACAAACAGCTGCCACAAAGCTACAAAACCATCTAGATGTACTGCAAACCTGGTTGGAAAAGTGGAAAATCAAAATTCAAGAGAACAAATCCGTACAGGTCACTTTTACAGTGAGAAAAGACCACTGTCCACCAGTCAACCTTAATGGCATAGACATACCACAGTCCAATATAGCTAAGTACTTAAGCCTTCACTTAGACAGTAAATTAAATTGGAAAGAAAAAACTACAGGAGCGTAATTATTTAATAAAATACTGAAAACAATTATTACTGACAGCGCTAAACAAAGAATGACGAGGCTTCCAAAAGAGCACATTTATTCTTCGAATGTTAGTAGAAAAGCAATTGGAACTAGCAAGTCCATATAGATCTGTCCAAAACTTTAGAAAGGGCCAATTTAAAAACATCTATCGGCTATGTTAGACATTGCGTACATCAGGGCCATTATAAGGACAAATAAGGAAATGAACAATGAATTGCAAGACAATCTTGTATCTGTCCTATTTTTACCCAACGCCGCAATTAGCCAAAAGGAAACCGAAGAAAGAAGTATCTGTCCTATTATGACGTATGGAACACAAACACGAGTATATATCAACTACAAAAAGACTAAAACGCACAGCACCTACATTAAGGGAAAGAATGCGCAATGATAACATACAACAACTACGCATCAGACTATCAAGAAAGCCACCGAGGTGATGAGTAAACACCTGAATCTCCACCTCACAAGAATAACGACGGAATGAACATACCAAGGGTTTGTACAAGAAAAATTGTTTTGAAAAGATGCATTTTGACATAGTATCCAATATTGCACACAATTTAAGAAAAATAAGATCTTTGGGACGTTATAACCGCAGAAAAATGTAAACTAAAGACATAAACTATTTTATACTGGGCATTGAGTTTTGCTTGACGACAGTTCAATTTAATTTGAAAAGAAAACTTGGGAATACTATAAATTACCCAAAAGAATTTGCAAGAGGATAATCAGTATGTCTCTTCTTGCAGATCAGAGAAATTCATATTAATAATAATAACAAACAGGACAAGGCAGCAAGAATTAAAAATTGTTTTAAAACACATTCTAACATCCCATACAGCTCCCGCATCGTAACCTTAAAAATTTCACGCAGCTAGCTCTCGTGCGCAATCGCATCATATCGTGCACTTCGGCTGCTTCCAAGATCACTATTGGCTGGTGCGTCACTGCTGTACATTCACCCTAAAAAGCTGACGCCAAATAAGTTGACACTTGAACCTGGTGCCTGCTGCAACTGAGCACTTTCGAAGATATGTACTTTTAACTTGGAGTATACGCTTACCTCCACACTGTATCGTATTGCTGCGCAAAGTGAAACTGTTTCTAAGGTTACAATGTGGGAGCTGTACAATGTTTCAACACATTTTATTTCGCCACATTTAAATTTAGTCAGCAATAAAAAGTGAATCAATAAAATACAATCAATACTGAAGTACTTAAGACGTCTCTTAAAAAATTATATTATGGGAGATTTATATGAATATTTTTCATATGATGTAGCGTTTTTAAACGCATCAAAAGATAATTTGGCATTGTTAATTTAAATATACCAAGTTTCTTCTGTTAGTTTTAAATTATTTTAATGATTACTGCTTGCACTGAATACAATAACACATTTCCATTAATTTATATATCGCAAAAAGTATATCAATTTTCTACTAATCAATGCAAAATATTTTTCCCTAAATTTTTTATAACATAGTTTGTTGAACAATCTAAATTTTGATTTTATTTCAATATTTTTTACTGATTTTGTGTTAAAAAAACTACAATTTCATAACTGTTAAGTCTTTAATTAAGACTAAGCAGCAATTAGTATTACAGTGATACGAGTTTGTTATTAATGCATGCATTCATACCGTTATTTGTTTGCACATGCATTTAATCCCTATTAAATTGTATATTTTTGTTAATAATTTCCTTCACGTATTAGAAAACGAAGCAATGTGAATATAAAAAGACTCGAGGTTCGTAGTTTTTGCCAAGCGTTTAAATATTTCAATTTGGAGAAGTTATAAAAACGATTGATAAAACCGTGTCACTAATAATCGTATTACCTTATCAAGACAATTATTATGCACAGGTTTCCGGTCCCTCAACGCTGAATTTTGAGACGGTTTTACAACGGCATGGAGAACCGCTTTGTCATCATTCCTGTCGTGGTTGCTTCTGTATTCAGAATCTCGGCTGCGTTTCTCCTTTGGTGACCTGGCACAATCTGCGAAAGATACAAATCAGACACATTCACACACACTCACACCGGCATAAATTCCAAGTACCTGAATACTTGTCCCTGGATGTCTTGTAGTCTCTATTTTCTCTCTCCTTTTCACGTATTTTCTGTATATAGGAGCTCTTAGACTGGTAAACCCTGTCCCTGTCGCGAGGTGATTGTGAGTCTGGGCTGTCTGACCGATAATTTCCATTGGGCGAGTCTCTAATTCGCTCGTAGCGCTCTCCACTCGATCCGTAGCTTTTTGAAGAATTATACTTCGAGTTCTAAATAGATTAGGCATGAGTGTTACTAAAACAGATCTCAAGCAGCTTCTGGTATGCAAAGCTCTGGGAATAAGTCGATCCATAACAAAAACTCTGTCCAAAAGGTTGGGTTGACTTGACAGATACTAAGGTAGCCATATTTATCCAAAATTTATTATTTACTTTTTTAAATATTTACCTTGGCGCTTGGTAAGTTGCGTTTTATACTTAGATCTGGTTTTTTTTAGTTTCAAATAAAAGTCTGAACATTAAAAACCAAATGTGACAGAAATAAAAGGCACTCCCGACTACTCATAAATAAAAGTATCGACAGTGGACTTGAAGTGATTTTGACAAATTTCGAGTTGCAATTATGAGTTTTTGCAAGGCAAACATTTGTAATGGACTGGGTGGATGGCTCGGAGGACAGGAATGCAGGGATTGATTTGTTTATACATTACCTGATAGGGATGGGTCTGATGCTTTTCGAAGTACCTGTGGACAGAGAGAAAACACATTTTAGTCGCTAGTCTTGCGAAAAGTCGACTTATTTAAAGCGCTGGCCGATTCGGCCAGCTTATAAAAGGCCTGTATTATGATTGCGCCAATACAGGCCAATTCCTACCCATCGTTCATCCGTTGCGTTTTCCTTGCATGCATTACCATCAATGCAAGTCTCTAGAAATTATTGGGGGCTTCTACAACAAGCCGCTTCGTCATACGTGCATAAAAACAGCCGTAACGGTCAAACCCGCTCAACATCTAACTTTCCTCTCAGACGCCATGTCACATAAGGGGAACAATTCACAGCTGAAGGTAAATGCTCTCAATTTCTTCTGGTGGCTCATTGGTTGACGTAAGAAAATGTGCGAGCCGCCAACTTAAGGGCGCGAAAATCCCCTACGGAGCTTTTTGTTTTCCCCTTAATTTCCGAAATTTCGGTACCGATTGTTACTTGAATTGCTTGGTTTACAGCAATCACAGTTAATCTCGGGCCCTAGAAGTAAAGTGGCGCCAATTTCCTCCAGAAAAATGCGCCCGCATAATTAGTTTCATTTTCGTGCAGTTGCAGGCTGGAAATTGCCCCTAAAGAAGGATGCTATAACAAAACATGATAGCAAATCCTTTTAATACGGATATTTGTGATTGCGTTACTTTGGAAATTTGTGAAACGCCCGTTTCTTGCTAGTTACAGTGCGATTACCCGTCTCCTAAATGAGTTGCAGCTAGCAGGGTAAGTGAAGGCCTCGAGTCAGCCCGCATTCCTGCAAAATGACCCTTTAAGGAGAATGTGGGGTGTATGTAGTACCATATAAATATATCTCGTATATTATTAACACGATGCTGAATAAGTGATGTTGCGTTAGTTAACTGTACAAGACAGCTTGTAAAGTCACGTTAAGGCAGTGCAATTACCAGACAATGCTTATCTAGAGCTATGATATACAGTTAGATAGTGACCTTTCAAAATAATAACTAAGTAACACAGCAACTGTTCAATTGGTTGGCTTGCATTTTTTTTTAGTTTTAATTAGCTCTGTTTGAAATATGTTCCTGGTATCTCAAGTTGCTTCAAACTGAAACAATCGAGTTGTATTGTGAAAACGGTAAAGCAAACGACAGTCACGTTAATGTCATTTTTGTATCTTTGCGTTGTCATCTGTGTTATGTTCGACATAAATGGTACTGACGAAGCTAACAGCAGTTAATTGAAATCGAGACGATGCAATTCATATGTTGTGTTGCTTGATTTGTGTAAAGGAAGTGAAAGGTTGGTGTAGCTGTAATACTAAAACTGTATTGGTGATTGTACTGTTTTTAGATTACCATTGTATATAATCTTGCTTTTTATACATCGACTGCAATTCACACTACAGTTTCGTTAAGTATCAATCGTATTGTTTTTCTTAGAAACATCCTGAGTCTAATCAAAGTAAGAGTTTGATCAGTACCATTATATTTTTGCACATCTGGTCATGCCATACTGTTATTGTTTTTGTTGATGTTGACAGTTGTCGAAACAACAAATACACTTGTAAATACAACGTAAATAAAAGTACTCCGACATAGAAGGGATTGGAGTTTGTGTATTTATTTTAACTCCTTCGTTAAATAAACAGTAACTGTTGACTGACTAATTAGATGTGTGAACATTGATTACATATTGATATTACATGCGACAACATAAACAAAAATAGGTTTTTAATGGACATGTTTATACATTACATCTTGGAGCTGTTGTGTGAAATGTATCTGTGTGTTGACGCAGGTACTATCCTCGTAAATTGGCGAACGACATCATTACAAGTGCTCAAGATGAGTGAGAGTAAAGTGTTCCAAGTGCTTTAAAAGCAGTTCTGTATACGTTCACTTAACTCATTTGTTCTGTTCTACTAAGACAGTCAGATACAGTTGATTGACGCTTCTTGTCAACTGTCATTTATATTCGGGGGTAGACATTATAATGGGTTCACAAGGTTTTTAAACCAGAGCAGGCCATGTTAGTGAAACAGTTTTGTTTGTGTAAACAAGACTTTGGTAATCCTGCAGTTGAGGGCTCCCATTTTGGGCTACTGTTCCTGGAGCCAGTAATACAGGTGGGATGCGCGTACAGCTGAAGGCGTACATTTCAAATACGAGGCGTTGTAGACAGGAAAACTTCTTATTTTGGAGTTTGACAACAAAATTTTTTGTACAAAGGTACTGATTTAGGTTAGCTGCAGTTTAAGATTTGTGTGTACTCCAGGAACGGTAGTTCAAAATGGGCGCCATAAAGTGCAGGATTACCAAGACTTTCTGTTGTAAATCTGTCTTTTTTTACTGCGTTGGGAATGTATCCCTGACAACTTTGTTTCCTCGAAATCGTTCATTCATCTCACTTCCACCCGCGCCGATGGCTATTATCGATCTCTTTCTGCGAATGATTTCGAGGTTATAGAGCTGTCGGAGGTACCTTTCCGAATGCAGCTTTAGTCACATTGAATTGACTTGAAGGTTATGGTTCATGACAAAATCAATGTTGTCAGCAGTATTGCCAAGTCTTGATTTTTTTCTGTAATAGATTTGACAGTTTGGGTAATAGACTAATAATAATTAAAATTCTGGCCAAATTCGTCAAAATCATGTTTTTTAGATTACACTTGACTTTTGAACTCAGTATTTAACCTTTGTAGACTAAATAGGAAAAATTATATAATACCGATGATTATTTACATAAAGAGTGGGTAAATTTTCACAAGCATACTATTGCCCCATGGCTGAGCAAAGCTCAATAAATTGTACAAGTACACAATAATAGTCATAGTGTAAAATTGGCTTTTTATTATAAAAAGTAGGTAACATAAATTCATGCAGTCAGTGAATCTTTTTACAAAAAAACTATTAAATTTAGGCTTTGTTTCAACATTACAGAAAAAACGTAAAAATTAGTCTGCCTTTGTAAAAAGCAACTATAATGACTGACTAAAAAGTTAAATACTACGTTTATTTTGTCAACAATACATTGTACAGGGTGTCCTGTAATTCCACCGACAATCTTCTGGGGGTTATAGAGGACGTTGAAATATAAAAATGTTACATATAAACTTTTTAATCTACAATAAAGTGATCATACAAGAATATGTACTAGAAAGCCTGATTTATTCAAAATCTTTTAGTTTGTCCTCAAACTTTTGTATAAAAAAAATACTTTGTCATGCATGGCAGTTATTTAGCAAAATGCTTTGCATAATGTATTTTATTTTTTTATACAAGAAATATTAGTTGTACAAAAAAGTAAGCTAAAAACCTCTTAAACAAATCAGGATTTTCATTAGATACTTTTTTTAACAAAATGAAAAAGTTATAATAAAAACATTTAATAACGGTTGCTAATTTCAACCCCGTAGAGTAATATGTAGAAATTAAAAATAATTTCATAAATAAGAATGTTAATGGTAGAACAAATTCGCCATTTTTCACTTTTAATACCCGTTTCCAGTTTTCAGTAAAATGACAAAAATTTAATTTTAACCTCCCTCCTTAGGAACTGTAAAATCTGACATAATATCCTCAAGTAATCGGAGATATACATACATATTCATTTTCAGCTGTTTGATTCATAAATTGTTCCTCAACCTACTTATTATTACTCACTATTCACCACTTCTCTTTTAATAAACTGTCACTTGGCTTCCAGTCGAAACAAGTGCTACCTCTAAGCAACTCTTTGCTGCTTAATAAACTATCACAAGTTTTTATGTATAAACGATTTCTCATTTTATCCCTCTGCAACTGCAGATGAATGCAGTAATGATATAACGCTATTAATTTCATTAGTTGAAAGTCTTGCTTCATTCATATCATTTCTAATTTTACTAATTTCATATAAGAAATGCTCATCATCATAATTTTTTAAATCCAGTTTCTCTGGTAAAAATCTTCACTCCGTGTCTAGTTCTTCAATGTCAGAAACTAAACTTGGGAAGAAGCTTTCAACATCACTTATAGAAGTAATTTTTCCAGTTTTAGCACATTTGAGATTTAATTTTCAAACAAAATTTAATATTGTACAATCAAAATTGAACTTTTTTCTAAAAACGAAATATAGAAGTCCATAACTTTCAGTCTGAAATTATATAGAACTTGTGCATTTGTCTTCATTAGCTATTTTATTTAATGTCATAGCGCTAACATAAATTTCCACCAAAGGAAGTAAATTTCGGGGATTTCAGGGGGCAATATTTCCCACAGGCTGACTATTACTGATTTTTTAATAAATGATTTTAGCACACTACGATATAATTCCCTCAAATGTGGAGCTAAAGTATATAGGTAGCTTTGGTTTTTCACTTTCAAATTTACTAGTTTTAAAAATATGAAAGAATAAATAAATATACTTGATAAATAGGGTTTTTGAAAGCACCCAATATACAGGGTGTCTCGCATAGATTGCATAATAATGCACTGTCGTGTTCTTTGGTCAAAAAGAAACAAAAAGTCCTAATAAATATGGGTCCGGAAATGCTTTGTTTCTGAGATACAGAGTGTTAAAGTGTTTAAAAAAAACCAGCCGCCTATGGAATAAATAATTTAAATCTAAGCGTGCCAAAACATGATCATTAATAGCACTAGTAAACCTTCCAAAGTTTCACTAAAATCGATTAAGGAGTTTTTAGATATTGAAGCATTTTAGTTTTTGTCTTAACAGGTTCAGAGACGTGCAAAAATATGGGCTTTAATTTTTTTCTTGAAAACGAAGCGAGATCTGAAAAAATCTCAAGAGACAAAAAAGTTGCATTTTTAGTTGCCTTATTACAAAAATTTTTAAAAATTGCAAAAAATCTCTTGGGTGTTATTTTTTTGTGCAAAAACCTAATTGTTATGCCCCCCTGAGCACGCCCCTTAAATTGCTACATCAATTGTAGTAGGTTCAAAAGATACCTCATAAAGTTATAAGCAAACTCTTAAAATTTCATTAAAATTGCTCAAAGCGTTTTTAGATAACATAAAAAAACTAATTAAAAAAAAAACTTTTAACACCCTGTATCTTGGAAACTATGCATTTGCAAATATATGTTTATTAGGACTTTTGTTTCTTTTTGACCAAAGAACCAGTGCATTATTATGCAATCTATGCGAGACACCCTGTATTTTTGGCGCTGTGCAAACTAAGGTCTACACATTACCCTTTTGCGGTGACAAAATAATTTTCTCTCTTTATTTAACTATAAGGAACTGGGCGAAACAAAAAATCTGCAGTTTTTGGTCAGGTCCGCTTTAAGTATGGCTTGTTGTTGTTTTATAATACCGTCAATGTGACATTTGTCCGAAATGACAGTAAAATAACGCGCAACAACAAGCAAATGAGCAAGCCTAAAATCTTATTTTAAACGTTAGGGACTTCTTCGAAGAGGAGAAACGTCGGATTAGATAAGTCAAGAATGTCTTGGTTTGAATAATGTGCTATTTAGAGCATCCCCTGTACATTAAAGGTTAGTTATATGTCGAATTCCTTCTAAAGTCTACTATCTGCGATCTAATTGATCTTTTTTAATTTCAATGCCATATAAGACATATGTTTTAAACGCTATGTTTTGTAATTTCTGACGTCACAGAAAAAGGGTAATGTGTAGACTTTAGTATTATCTAAAACCTCTGCTGTGAAGTATAGTTGAAGTGATGCCTGCTGCTTCAAGATTCTCGTTACTACACTCTAAAATAAAGGAAAACATTAATTAACGACTTGGACCAGTATATTATTGAATAACATACTTACTTGTAGTGGCAACCATTTCGTACAACTTAATTTAATAGGTTTGTGGCGTATTGTCTCTGTGTAAACTTAAAATTCTTCAAATTGGGCAATTCTTGAATTGTGGAAAAGTAATTACTAACGTCTCTGACAAACTCTGCAATTGCTCGAGGTTGTTTTTCTACAAGCTTTTGATAAGATTGTGTGAAAGCTATAGCTTCTTCTAATTTTGCCCGAACACCATTGCACTACCCCATGATCACAGCAACATGATCAGCAGCAAAGCCGATTAAATTAGAAGTTTTTTTTTTCATCTAGTAAATATTTTATTGCATTAAAAAGATCTGCAGTACATACCAGAATGTACCTCTAATAAAGTCAAACATTTCTCAATATCGAACAACTAACGTGAATGATTTCGATACAGAGACATCGGTTGTTTAATCTATACCTAATTAGAGAAAATGGGTATTTCTGCAGATCCTTAATTATCTCTGCAAAACTCTGGTTTTTAAGAAATATTGAACAAAATTCTTGTGGTTTCTAGTAGGGATGTCGTACCCGGTTTAAATAAAACCCGGGTACCCGAAAACAGTACCCGGGTACTCTCCGGTACCCAAAATATATAACAAAAATGTTAACGTCCATCGGAACATCTGAGGTAGCTACAATTTCTTTCTTTACGCCGCGAGTTTTAAACTGAACTAAATTGAAATAGTACCTACTCCCCAATTCAAATTGCAAGTCGTCTGTTATTTGTAAATATTTTCACACTTCCAAGTGCTATCAAATTCAAGTATGTACGTAACTTTATTCGAAATTTTCGCAACAGCATCAAAATCACACAGAGGATGTGTATGTTACTTTATCCCATACTGACGCGATTTAATGGTACTATTGATGGGTTGAATATTTCTGTGAAGTAGATTTATTAGATCAAACAAGAAACATTATGCGGTATGGGATGGGGTGATTCTGGTTATTACTGGATGGTCATGTTTTTCTAGAGCTCATTTCTATTGTTTTTAAGTTTTTATCATCTTCTCCGAAAAAGACTGACTTTCTAGAAATTACATAATTTACTAGTCGGGTAGCCGGGTCCTGAAAATATACCCGGGTCGACCCTGGTCCCGCCGACCTCACTAGTTTCTAGTTTCTACCCCCTTTAAGATTTTTAGCTGCAGTGAAATCAGGAAAAATTGATTTTAATAGAGGTGTTAGATGATCCATAATTCTCATAGGCAAGCTATGTTCCGCTATAAAACCACACAATTTCAGTTCTGCTTCTTTAGTCTTTTTTTCTACTATTCTTTTTTAATCATTTTCAATATTAATTACATTTTCAATGTTCACACTTTTTTCGCAGCATTAAACCGTTTAATGCGTCTTGCAAAATACAATAATAAAAATACATACCTACAGAAAATAAATTTACTGTAAAGTGTATACATATTTTTTTGGCAAATAATTCAAATTTCAAATATTTTTCTTGCCTTTTATCAGTTTCAAAAAATTATAACTAACGGGTGTTCATTAATAATTCCGGTCAAGTTGCCTTTGAAATATTTGTTGTCTGAATAATATGTTGGTGGCACTGTAAGTCATTATGACAAGAGCTCACAATTATGTCAAATTCGAGGTTAGCAGAATCAATGTCAAATTTAAAAAAAAAATGTCTTGACTATACCTCAAAAATAATGTGTTTTTTATTAGACTGTACAGTAATTTAATTGTTAAAATGTGAAAAATAGCAGTGGTGCCAACATAATGTCAGTTTGACAGTGCAGATGTCAAGTAAATGGAGAATATTTGGGTTATTACATGCCCTGTTGTTCTTTCTGCATTTTAAAATAAACGCATTTACACATGGCGTGGCGTACCCTTAGAAATCATTGGTAACAATCAACTCCTCGTGGAAACGGGAATACCACATTGCGCATTAAAATAAATTCACTGTATAGGTACCCCAAGTAATCCTAATAAGGTATATTTGGCAACATAGTACCATCGACATATAGAAATGGACCGCTAGTCAGAGCTGCTCGAGCCAAACAGGATAGAAAGAGAACGCATATGACTTGAGAACGCTCTGTCCTTGTTGGCGCTCAGTAGTGTACTGCGCGACCGCCCTGTCGCTGTGACGTCATTTTCTGTCTGCCAATAGAAGGCCGGCAGGAAAGAAAAGATAGTTCTTAAAGTGTTCTCTTTCTCTTTCTAACGCAAAGAGTTGCACAGTCGTCCATTAGCGGTCCATTTCTATATGTCGATGCATAGTACTATCTACATAACCTAGTATTCAACATCTGACTTACTAACAGACTGTACAAATTTGAATTAAATTTAATACCAACATGATATATTGAAACCATGACCTGCTGTGGTATAAAAATATAATGAATACAGTATAGTGTTATGATTATCATTGGTGATGGCAACAAATTAAAGCCTATGAAAATCGAGGGAGTGCGTAGCACCAGTTTAATTTTCTGAAGGCTTTAATAGCACTCATCGTTGAATAATATAAAAGTATTTGGGGAAAGAATATAATGGACGTTATCAGATAAAATAAATTGAAAAGTTATTAATAAACAAATTAGAACATGATAAACAATTTAATTCATTAAAAAAATTACATCAACTATTTATTACCATACATAATTTTAACCTTAGGAGTACGATTTTGACATATAACTTGGGGATCACTGCATTCAGCATGGTATACTGAAATAGTGTTAGAAGATGTCGCTGTTCTCGTCTTATTTTTAATTTCCGTGCCTTGTGTGGATCGCATGGTCAAGTAGGATTTAAATGATTTCAAGTTACTGTATCCATTTATCTTCATTATCTGTTGTTCTGGAATATCTGCATTAAGCTTTGGTTTCCTAAAAAAGCGGTGCCGTTATCTAGCGGCCGTTAGATGTCGTTATGCGGTGGCGTCTTTATGCGGCCGTCTTAAACGGTGACGAAGCTATGGTTTCCTAGTGTCAGTTTTCACTCAAGTGGTGTGACGTACAGTGGTAGAAAATGGACGATCTAAACCAGGGATGAGCAACCTTTTTTACAACGGGCCAGCTACAAATTTAAAGATGTGCAGGCCGCATGTAAGAAACTTATGATAATACAAACACTGAATAATGAACTCAAGTTATCTCTTTATTAACAAAATACACCTAGTATAAAAAATTACGAAAATAAAACACTCATTAATAGAAATACTATTAAAAAGACGGCGAAAGATATATGTGGAAAAAGATAATTTAATGAGAAATAGGGTACAATGAGGCCGCGGGACACTATAGGAATTTTTAAAAGTCAAAATGTAAAATTTTTGAAGGGCCGTACAAGATATTTGGAAGATGAGGAGTAATCGGAAGACGAAAACCATCGTTTGGAGGAAAACGTAGTGTTTAAGAACCGTGCTACAGAGGGTGCATTTCAAATTTTAGTGCGTCGCCATCTACACTGCAATGAGGTAAAATTCAGGCAATACTTTCGCCAGTATTGTTTGATTATGTACTGAATTACATAAGATAAAGAGATGACTTAACTTTTAAACCATATAATAGACACAAGAAGCCTATATGTCCAGAAGAAACGTTATGTATACGTGTGAGGTAAGTACACTAAATTACACACAATGTGATGTCTTTTTAGCTGTAATATACAGTGTCCGCCAA
This sequence comes from Agriotes lineatus, assembly GCA_940337035.1. Taxonomy (NCBI): domain Eukaryota; kingdom Metazoa; phylum Arthropoda; class Insecta; order Coleoptera; family Elateridae; genus Agriotes; species Agriotes lineatus. Next base: position 31,362 of record CALNHX010004739.1, read on the forward strand.
AAAGTCGGGATAATATGGGAATTTTTTTTATTTTTGATTTTTAAAAAAAACGTCAATATTTTGTGCTTGTCAAAAAACCTATTTAGCTCCTATCAGATATACTGAGTGATTTTTACTTGTTTAGAAAATGGAGTTTTTCGAAATTGTCAAAAGCCAAAAAGTGCTATTTTTCGGAAATTAAGTAAGGTTTCAATGAAAGTTTTTTAGAGTGTGTTATTTTTAGCTAACTGAACAATCTCAAGGCCAGACAACACCTATTTTTTGAAAATAATTTAAATATTATAAAACTACACTCGCCGCTATACACCAGACACACCGTCAAAAAACGTTGCAGAACTGTTTCTACCGTACTGGCCCACCGCTTCAAATGAGACGGCACCGCTTTATTACGTTCGGTGTGCGCTACCGCTCTTTTGGAAAACACTTCGCTTATTATACACGACACCGTTTTTCGTGACGTCACCCACCGTATTTTTACGGCCGTTAAATGACGACACCGCTTCCTAGGAAACCCAAGCTTTAGCCAAATGCATTACCGCTGTTGATCTATAAAAATAATTGTCACTTTTATTGGAGGTGTCATCCCCACTTTATGAGCAGTTTCTTTGGCCCATTTGGAAATGGTATTAACACCTACAGGGAGGTGTTTATACCATCTTAAAATAAAAGAGCTGTATTACTTATTTGCTACCATAACAGCTTTTGTCGTCCCTTCTTTGATTCGTTTTGTTAAATATAATTTTACACTCAATTCTATTAGCAAGGCTTCCATAATTATCAGATTTGTTGTTGCACATGCAGTTTTGGTACCAAGCCATGCAAGTTCTTTAGTGACGATAGTAATTCACGTATTCTCGTCCCAAACTTTCTGCATTTTTAGAAGTATACAACCAGATTATTAAAGTTGTGGATGTCATCTTCTACTTTTTATAGGCCGGTGGCCTGTTTATATGATATTTTGTTGCCAGCTGTCTCCACCCCTGTTTGGGTCTTCCTGGTGGTCTGCTGCTATGAGGTTTCCCACTTCTGGCTATTTTTGCGAATCTGTGGTTGTTATGTATGTACATATTGTGCTAGACAATTTTAGTTGTTAAGGAATTTAAATATGCTTACATTTTTTAATCCTTATAAAAAGTATAAAGTAAATACCTAAGGAATATTACGTAGTCAAGAATTATAGCAACTAAAAGATTCTATTGACATATTTAACAGTTCATTTAATTATATTGATGGCTGGGGAACTGTCCTTCAGGAGGCCAAGACCGATGCAGGGCTTTAATGTCAAAGATTAGTTCACTGTATCTATTTATAACCAATATCATATCAAGATGCTAACTGCTATGGTGATCTGGTTAAAGTTCTACTTGAGTTTTGAACTAAGATGTTCTAATTTAACCAAGAGATCTTTTACATGTTGTGCATTATAGTAACATGAGATTCACAATGTAGTTGTGTCCACATATTTGACTATGCCACTTGGATATAAAAAGTATCGTCATTAATCGTAAGTTTTGAATATGACATCTTTTTTACATATTTACATTAGATGGCTTCAAGTTAACGCGGTAGGGATAGAATTATGTATGTTATGTATATTCAGTTTCTGATTTTAATGTGTTTTGGAAGTAATTAGTGCTATTAAATCAATTCAATCACTTTCACATTCTTATACAAATAATTTTGTTGTAATTTCTAACATTTTTCCTTAGTGCCCCCTGATTTTTTTTTGCAATAGTAGTCGATTCAACGTAAAACTTTTGCTAGAGGTACAGAAATAAGAGTACATTTTATTTTGAACAGATGTCTTGCATGATAATAATTGTATCGTTGTGTGCACTCATTAACTTCCGTTGGTTGTTATATCAGGCTAACCATTTAACTTTGTTTCCTGTGTTCTTCCGTTTCTCTTATTCTTTCAATACAGTCATTTGATAAAAAATACTTTCTTGCTATCTAAAGCAAAATGTTTATATTAAAATAGATATTACGCAACAAGTTTAGAAAAGTGAAATTTTACTCAACAAGTGTGCCTGGTTTGAGTACGAGCGTTATCGAGTATTAAATAGCCATACGAGTTCAGTAAAACCACTTTTCTAACGCGTTTCGTGTACTATTTTATCGCATTTCATGTGGAAATGTGAAATATGGGGCTATTATAAAGTTAAAAAATTGCTTAAAGAATGGGATTGCATTGTATCTGTGGAAAACAAAAGTGTTGTCATGACAACTATTGACACATACATGAAAACTATTTATGGCCACCAAGATCTCCTAATCTTAACGCAGCGGATTACTGGCTGTGGAATTATTTAAATTGGTGTTTAGAACACGGCCAGCAACGCTGCAAGAATTAAAAGACAAAGTTAGGGGGCAAAAGGATGAAATTCAACCAGAAATGTTACATAATGGTGTAAAATTTGGATGAAAGGTTGGTAATTTTACACCAACAGAATGGAGGTCATATTGAACATTTGTGGTAACCAGTTTTGGCCATACAAAATTCTATTATTTAAGCAATTAAATCTCGTTTACTTCTTGTTATTAGCTTAATTTGTTAAAAATATATAATAAGCTGAAATATATCCCTTACTTTATGATAACGTATTAGATTTTTATATAAAAGTGACATTTAATGTCAAAACATAACTCGTTTTTATGTACTAAAGCACAATAAGCAGCTTCAGTTGATGTTATGCATTTGGCAGTACTGAAGTGTATTGTTGGTGGCACTGTAAGTCTGTCAAATTTGAGGTATATCAGGTTAGGTTTTGCGTCAGTTTTGACACAGACTGACGCAAAACTTAACCTCGAACTTGACATAAACTTACGCCCGTATTCATAGTCGTTCACCATCGGATCGCCGGCGACTCGCCGGAGTTTCGTTATGAATAGTATGTTGGCGGCACTGTACGTTTATGTCAAATTCGAGGTTAGCAGGTTAGATTTTGTGTGAGTTTCTGTCAAAACTGACAGAAAACCTAACCTGATCACCTCGAATTTGACATAGACCTACAGTGCCGCCAACATACTATTCATAACGAAACTCCGGCGAGTCGCCGGCGATCTGCTGGCAAACGACTATGAATACGGGCGTTAGTGTCACCAACAATACATTTCAGTATTGTCAAACATAAAACGAATCGTCGTTGCTATTCTGTAATGGTTGCTATGATGTAAAATACCATATTACAAGACGATTTTGTATGTAGAAATGTAGTACATTACCGTATGAAATACGATAATAGTATATTACATACCGAGGTGGGAAGTGTTTCATTACTGTCGAGAGATTAGGTAGTTTACCGAGACGCGTAGCGTCGAGGTTAACTTTATCTCGAGACAGGGATGAAACTTTCCACCGTGGTATGTATACTATTTTATTTGCAATCATCTAATTTTAAAAATAACTACAATTGAATTCTGAATAATAGATATCTTGATGTAGCTAATATTTTTGTTACCATGAAAACATCCCACTCAATGTTTTGTTACCATGGAAACACCCCACTCTTCAGGTATGTAATATTTTTTGGGGTATGTAATAATTTCCTGGCTAGTTTCAAGTAATCATCTAGTTCCCAGCTGTTGTCATGTCATGAAATTGACACATTACAATGTGATTGCGAATAAAAGTAATTTAAAACTACAGTGAGTGCTAAAAAGCCAGCATCAAACGGCAGTTTTTTTTTTCCACAATTGTAAAAAAAGGTGACATTTACACATTGCTATTGAAACGCGAAGTTTGTATTTTTCTAATCTGGTAAAAATAGGTTAATTATTCTACGTTACCATTGACGACGTGAAGAGAACTATTTTGCGCAATAAAGCGCAAAACGATATCGATATTCTTGTTTGGCGGTAGTAGAAAAAATATTGTTTGTATTTCGTGGGCAAAATGAGTGTTCTTTCATGCATTTGAATTGCTTTTTTCCTCGATCTAATAGTCTCTGCTAAAAGTGTCATTCTCATGCGCAGCAAAAGCCACTAATTTCACGCACTTAATACAAAAATTGTAACTATATTTTTGGTTTTTCAAAAAAGCTTTTTGCGGCAATAATTTGTGCTTGTCTGAAAATCTATTTAGCCTTTATCAGATATACCGAGTGATTTTTACTTAGTCTATTCGGTAAACATAAAAACACAAAGTGGCCTTTGATTTCCAAAATTCACCTTCGTCTAGGCGTGTCCACGTCAACTATCAAGCCACTGCCTGTGAAAGCCAAAATATATCCATTAAGTTGTATGGAAAGAAAGTTTTAGTATTAAAAGCCTTTTCCCTATTTTATAAAATAATTGGGAAATAAAAATAATTAACTAAATTATCTTACACACTTACAGTAGTTCCTGTAACGGAGCTAATAAATAATGAATTTAAAATTATCTTGCAAATTGCCAGTGTTTTTTAAATTCTTTTAGGTTATTTGCACGAGAGATAGTATCTAACATTTAGTGCTTTTTAATGACTCACTCTAATACTTCTTAGAAATGCATGGCTTTCTATCTTGCAGACAGCGTTGCCAGATGTACAGTAATTACCGTACATTTACGGTAATTTTTCCCCAAATTTTTGTGCTAGCATAATTTGTTCTACTATGAAAGAGCTTTTTGCATATTATTTTCTCATACAAGAGAGTTATTTCTGCAGGATTTCATTTAAATGTTACTAAAATCTACGTTAAGTTTATAGAGATTCAAAATACTCTTTTATTTTGCAAAATGTTTGCAAACGATACAACTTGTCAAACAATCGCACTTATCATAACGGATTGTTATTACATGAATAACTATAAAACAAAATCCAGAAACAAATGATTGCAAATATTATTAATGGCACTGTACTGACTAGTCAGCGTGTGAAACTAGTCGGGGACTGCATAAACGACAACCCAAAATTTGTATGCTAGAAACAATGTAGTGGAGGATGATGATGAATGAGTTTAATTGGTATAATAATTTTATACCTATTCATAAGAGGTTTTCTTTATTGTTTCTTGTCTTATTTATCTTGTAATAATCATATATTTTTTGTCAAAATGCAAAAATATGTATACACAGTAAAATATAAAATTTGTAGTTTGGTAATTTCATATAAAATACGGTAATTTTTCATCCGACATAACGGTATTTTAATTTTGCAACCTGGCAACACTGCCTACAAAGCAAACTAGTGATAATCAGTCAATGTTCAGCTACACAAATGAGTTTGTTAAATAATAACTGTGTTTATGTGATTTGTGGTACCACAAAGTGGAAGTGTATAGTTTTGGTTAATAGATATTTCAGACAAAATAGCAGAAAGTAATAATTATAGTGAGTCAAGTAGAAAACATGTTAATTGTTAATTTTATGTTTCATATTAATTGATTATCCTAAACTGTCTTAAACAGTAGTTATTTTCCACTAAAGTTTGATAGTGTGAGTGATTGAGTAAAATCAAAATAATTGCAGTTCTGCTCATTATAAGATAAAAACGAAACTAACCTGGTTGGCATAGATTTTCACAATTTAAATATTTTGCATCAATACATAAATTTTTAGTAACTATTCGTAGTAAAAATGTTCAATATACTGCATAAACTTAATAAAACAATAACCTATGTTTGTTGTGTCATCACTTATCAAGGTGCACACGAGGGATTGTTTATTTAAAGTTTCATTTGAGTAATTTTTGTTAGACTACCTATATTATTTTTGTGTCATGGAAACATTCTAGTGAGCTTTTAACAATCGATTTAAGTATACAAACTGCTTTATTTTGCTTAAATGATGTTTCGGGTTTCAATTGTTCTTGGTGCCTGCTTTGATTATTAACCCCATCACTACCATAACTCAAACAGTTGCATCATGTATGTTGGAGAATCCCAATGATGCATACGATTGCATCACGTCATATGTTTCTATAAAACCGTGGTGCGACCGTATATATCATGCCCTGTGTATTTTAAATCAACTTTAGAAATATGGTTTTACGCAGAAATTATTTGGTAGTAGGCATTTGGCCTCGTCTTCTTATCTTGTTCTTATCAGTTTCTCAGTAAATTTCGTATGATAAACATGTTGGATGATGATAGCAGTGAGCAATCAGTTATGATGATATGTCGGATTCAGAAGATTTTTCTTCAAACCGAGCGTGCCGGTGCTCAAATTTGGTTTACAGCGGACGCGGTCTGGTAGTGAAGTGGTTAAAATATTTTCTGAATATTCTCCATATACACGCACAGAATTTTTGTTGCGATCTTGAATTTGATTTGTGCTCCTTTAATCTCATTCTGTTTGCATTGCAATATTAATTTATTTGGCCAATACTTTCACGTGGTGTTAATTGCATTTTTTAAACAATTTTTTTCCCACTTAAATTTGATAGGTATCGAGATATTAAATATTCGCTCTTCTTTGATCTTAATTGTTGGCGAAAATACTTGTGATTTATTTTGATTTAAAAAACTGAAATGTTAAGTTTAGATGGCAATATTTATTTTATTTTTTATACTTTTCAAAGGTAGATAGGAAATTTTAACATTGAATATTAAAACAGGTAATTAACAAATACAGTAGAACTCGGATATAGTGAACGTGAAGGGACTTTTAAACATGTTCGTTATAAGCAAGTGGTCGCTATAAGAAAAAAACAATATTAAATGAAAAAATCACACATTTGAAACCATTTATTATTTAAAGTTACAATGTGGTGAAAATAATAATTTTTATTATATCATACACTGTCCACATCTCTTCGAACAGCTTTTCTAATTTTTTTTACTTTAGTCACATGTATGTTAAGCAGCCCTCGTATTTTATTTTTGTTTTTGTTAATCGTGGAAACAGTAGATATTGGCAAATTCAATTTGCGGCATATTTCAGCATTGGAACGGCCTTGTTCAAGTTCACTAATAATTTTTAATTTTTCTGTAATTGTAAATGCTTTTCTATTTACACTTTTATGCTTTATTGTGGTTTACAGTTCTTAACAGTTAGTTACACTTACAGCTTACAGAAGCAAACTGAATTTTGCAAGAATTGTATACCTAATACATACAACATACACACATAAACGAAATTAGGGGAACCACCAACCGCTATGAACTGCGGAAAGTTAAAAGATAAATAAGTTATGGTCAGCTGTGGTTCAGGGTCGGTCATGGCATCATAAAACGGGATTAATCTCGTGCACATTTGTGACTGAGCGTTATATCAATTTCTCTTTGTAAATTTGATCGTTATATGCTAGCGTTTGCTATATATTGGAATGGTCTTAGGCCCTACAACTCAACTCTGATAGCGTTAACAATTTAATGGACATTTCAATAAGCACAGGGTTGAGGTGTTTTATATAACTGCAAGGCTAAAACTTTCACAGAATAAATGCATTGGTAAAGAGATGCCAGTAATAGAGTAGTAATTGAATAGGGAACGCAAAAGAAAGCTCATTTTTCACAGGGATCTAAGTTGACTGTCAGATCAATTTAAATAATAGGTTTGTGCAAAAGTAATAGCCGAACCAAAAGAAATTATTAATTACAAAAGGGTTTGCTATGTGCAAGAAAATGAAGCGTAGAATTCAATTAATTTAAACAGTGAAATTTTGTGAGGGTTCTAAAAAAGGTATAAGCCAGAATAAACTAATTATACGTTGCAAAGAGCAATCAGGAGGCAGGCATCATGAACAGGAAATAGCAATGGTGAAAAGTACACATGACATGGGAAAACGAGTGAAAAGCAAACAGAGACAGGAAAAGGAATTGTGCAGGAAGTGAACTCTAAAAAATTAATCAGTGCAATTACGCGTGTGAACAGAGAAAAGCAATTAATAAAACGTGTAGTGGCGCAAAGAGACATTTTAATAAAAAAATGTAGACAATATTTTAGATATAAAAAATTTGTAAATATAATAGTTTATAAGCAGATTTATTTCAAAATGTAATTGATTTGAACTTGGATAATTTCCGTTTATATTAATATTAGATTAGCTTTTGTTTATAACTGATTAGAGGAGAACAAATGAATAAATTAGAAGAAATGACAATGTAAATTGTGCTCCACTTTAGATCATAAATTTATATAATAAATGAGCAATTTTTGTCATAAAAAGTGTGCCCTTTTAATAAGTGCCTATCCCAGTTGGTGTGATATCGTTTACAAGAGTTTCCGTCAAAAAAATTTAGAAAGTTCCATGAAGTGGCCCTTCCGAGAAGTTAACAGTAGCCTAGAGGGGAAGATTCCAGGATGTAGAGCAGCTCTGTAGCTATGTCTTTAGGAGGTTTCACCACGAGGGGGTCCGTAGCAGCTTCGGAAATTCAACGGCGTCACTCCACCGACCCGAGGAGTTTGGCGAAGTATCGGGTACCAAATTTGACTAAAATTATAAACGTTAGGCCCGTGAAAATTACGTGCCTGATAAAGGAGACATTACTTAAGAAGATCCTAGCATTTCCGCGGCTATAGAGGTGGTGCAGCTCGCAAAACAACCGAATTCCATTATTTGAGGTTATGCGAGGGGGAAACCGGACGCGTCAGAAACAATTGCTAATTTTCGCCAGCAGCGTCCCTTTGACGTCATCGACAATCAATTGCCTTAAAACAGAAGATAATTAAGGCCGCCAAAGCGCGAAAATTCAAATAAATACCTGTACGATATTTGATAATTTCACTTTGTTTTAAACGTCATATAACGCAATCTTGCATACGGAATTCATTTTGTGTAACATTTGACCTACTTTCAAATATTTTGCTTCTGCGTAGTGGAACTAAAGCGGTAAATAGAACCGTACTCAAATAATTTGTAAAATGACACAAACAACCAGGAACCCAACTGAGTTAGAGTGATTGCTTTACTTGAGAGCTAGCGGTTATTTATCATTATTTGCAGGTAGATAAAACACAAAAACGGGCATATAACCATTCATTTAGGCATTTAAATAAATACAGCTTACTTTTAATCTGCCTGAGAATTTTAGTTCAAACAAAATATTGTGTGGAGGCTCTAACAATTTAATATTTAATTAAACAATATCAATTAGCCAACGTAACTACACGCAAAAGTATTGGGTTTTGGTTGGAACTTTAATTTTTGCACATTAAAAGCGAGCGTTCGTTATATCACGAGTTCGTTATATCGGAGTTCTACTATATGAGGAAACTTATTTTTTCAACTATCCAAAACTAACACGTAAATAAATGTTTTTCAGAATGTGATCCTGTTATAAAAAAAATTGTCCTATTTTATGAAAATTAATGTCTGAAGAAGCTAACTTATGAATTAGCGAAACGTTCGTCTTCATCTATTTTTAATAATAAATTTTAATGTGTTTTGACAAAAACGAAATTGTTTTCACGTTGTTAAACCTTTTAACTTAGCTGATATTATCTCTCGGATTGTAAAGTGGAAGGATTTCTGGTGAATATGTAAACCCATCAGGGTAAACATAATTTCCAGTATATTTTGTCTACCTTAGAAATTCATATTATTGCACAAACAGCTGTAAAACGAAATTAAATTTTAAATTAAAGACTGATAACTTCCTAGTTATGTACATCAATATTTCTCCAATAGAGAAATGCGAACATTTTCACATATTTTTAATTTCAAAACGACCTTACAAGACAATGGTGCGGTTTCAATAAACGCAGTGTGAAAGTAGTAGGTACAAAAATAATGGATCACTTTTCAAGTGTCAAGTGTGTTGTTATGAAACAAATGAAAAGCAAGAAAAATTATCATGCAATTGTCTCAAAGGGGCAAATTTGCCACACAAATCGCTCAATATGTCAATAATTTATGGCCCAAAAACACAGAATTGGAAAAAACCTAGCTATATTGATTTGGCTTCGAGCTCGAAATGAAATTCATATGCAGAATCATTCTGCTAATTATGAAGAATTGAGGTTTAAAACTTACAAAGTACGTTCGTTTAGCATGTTATATCGTTTCACTTAATCCTGCAACCAAGGAGAAGCTTCTACTTACACAAAAGCAAAAAAAATAGGCCAATTGGTTTCAAGCACAATGGAATTTAATTTTGTGGAGGGATGAGGCATCATTTGAAGTATGTGTTGGTGACGGTCAAAGCAGAGTTATAAGAACCAAACACGAGGTTTATTACAATGACTGCCTTAAACAAAACTAAAATTCCTGCTTCTGTGATGATACAGGGATGCATGTCAGCGAGATTAGAGTTTAACTACACTTGGTGGAAGGAACAGCAAACACTTATAAATACATCAACATTCTACAAAATTATTGAAACCATCATTTGAGGGTTGCGATTGATTGTAACTTTCAACAATATGGTGCTGCATGCCACATGGCTAGAAAATTGAAGGACTTGATGTGTCAAAACGGACATCCAATAATCCAGACCTCTCGCCACTCAAAATATTGTGGCACGGGTTCAACTTGCAAGAACGGTGCCAGAGTTGCACTCACGTCTGCAACAAATTTGGGAAAACTTCACCCCTTTGAATGTCAAAACTTAATTGACACCATGTCGAGATGTATTATGGCAGCAATAAGCCGAAAAGGCGATATAACTCAGTAGTCATTTTAATTTCAGAATTTGTTATAAAACCAAAACAAATCTTCAATCTCAATAAATTAGTACGAACATATAGATACAGATTGTACCTACATATCCTAAGTATGAAAGATATGTGCATGGGGATACTGAACTGTACACCCCAAGGAAGAAGTATAGACCATCCAAAGAAGAGATGGAAAGACCAGTTGTAACCGTAAAGTTGCAACAAGGCTTATACCCTGAAGTTGATGTGATGATGATGACCAAAACATGCCTTGTTTTTTTTCTGTTAGTCAAATTGTCGTCTTTTTGAAAAAAGTACAGTTGTTAATTCACTAAAGAACTACAACACTTTCTTTGATTTCCCTATTACATGTGCAATTCTCATAGGAAAACATAATTTACCTAGTTGGGCCAACTTCATTGAGGCGGGGTTCGTATATGATGAGTACACATTTAGTCACATTTTGAATGTTTTACAGTACTACGTTTTAAATGCGTATGTGCTGCTAATATTATATCAATCAAGTATTGTCACGAGTGAATGTTATTGCCATTGTTAATGCAAAGGGAATGTAGGAGAAATTGTTGATGTCGAATAAAAAAAGGCTCAGTTAATACATTTCGCTCTTCTTCCCTGACTTGTAACAACTATGAAAAATTTAAAATGCTGAAAAAACTATTTTATCTACGACCAATACTAAAAGTAGGCTTTTTAACACTCGCTTGTTTCACTAAAAGTGACGTTTTATAGTTTACCGTGTTTAAAGAAATCAGCTGTTTACTTTTAGCACATGTGCTAAAAGTGACGCGAGGTTCAAAACTACAATTTCGAACTGCAAGTGAAGTCGTAAAGCTATTCTAGTTGCTTCTTGCGTTACAGGTAAAGCGTTTTTGAAATAATTAAAGCGTTATGTAATGAATACAGTCATATGTGGAGTATCAATAATTACATTTCGTACAACTCACCTTGACAGCACGGGCGTGGCCAAACAATCGCCAGCGGCGTAGCCTACTATTCATTATGACGCAGCGTCGCAGATGCGAACCTTTCTTAAATCGATATTTATGGATTAATAACGGTAAAATTAAGGTCGTAGATAAAATATTGTATGCAACGCGTGCTAAAAGTCGTTTATGCGCGAGACATGTTATGAAACTCAGCCTTCGGCTTCGTTTCATAATTTTCATGTCTCGCGCATAAAAGTCGACTTTTAGCACTTGTTGCATAAATAGCTATTAATATTAAATAATAATACTGTAGAGTCAATTTCAAAATAGACTGAAATTTTCCAAATGAATATAATACCTAGTGTACACATATTGTACATACGATATTAATAAGCAGTGTAGTTGGTACAGTATGTAAGAATAAATAAAGGTTTTTTCCGGTCGGACAAAAAATGATGCTGACGTATTTTTGGTCCGCAAAACGCATGATTTCAATATGTTTACGTAGTTGCTAAACAAAACAGAATAACAGTAAGCAAATGAACTTGTTGCTAAGACGACCAGAAGTAACAGTCTGGGAATAACTTTTCGGCTTAGGCCAATAAATACTTTGTTAAATCCGGTTAAGAATTTTTCGATTTTTCAATACTCAATTGGATTCGGAAAAGTTGAATTTTTCCAAACTAGAATGGAAAAATAAGACAAAAAAGAATCAATGCAAACTTTATTTTTTATACCGGGTGTCCGTTCTCAAAGTCGAACATAGGCGATTAACATTGTATTGAACGTTTTTGCAGATTCCTGCTCGCCAATTCAACTTACAGGGAAGGTAATGGTATCAATGGAAAGATAAAATTATTACGCATCAAATGGTACCAATAATAATATTCAATATGCTATTTTTATTTTAAAATACTAATTTAAAACTTGGGAATTTTTAAATATGCCATGCCTTGCTTTTCAAGTTCGATAGCATTTGTCAAAAAAATTGGTAATTATTTGGCGAAAAAACAGGTATTTTCTGTCAACGTCTGTTAAAATTATATACAGAAAACTGAATTATTTCAATAAAGAACGAGTGAATGTACTAATGTTAATTGCCTATGTTCGACTTTGAGAATGGACACCCCGTATATGTTAACTACAAAATTAGAGCAGAAAGGCAGAAAGAAAGAGAGCAACGATTTTATGTTATAGGATAATTAAATAATGAGTAATTTTTTACCGGATTTAACAAAATCTTGTGTACAATACGTTGGGAAAAGCTAACGCCTTGAAAAAATATCACTTTTCCCAACTTATTGTACAAAATTTTCAACCTGGGCCGGCAAAGGCGTCTTGTAACATAATTTATCAATTTTTGTGTTTATTTTGATCGGAGAAAAAATAATATGTGCAACACGTAGGAAAAGTGAACTTCCCGGCCAACTGGAAATTGCTGCTGAGGCAAAGCAACCGTAGGACACTGGGAAATCCACTTCTTCTACCTGTTACATAATATACTATTTTTGTACAATGTTGTCCTTGAAAATAGTGGTATAGTGAAATTTTAATTTCACAGAATCCTAAATACGGGAAACCCTAAAACATAGTGTCTGCTGTACACTTAGAACGTTAGAAGACTAAATATTTGCATGAGGAATTGTTATATTTCTGGACGTGACATGGAAGCAAATGGGCACATTTCTATAAAGAAAATATTTTCTAATGTAGTTCCCTTCAACAGTACAGGATTCCAAAAACTTATAACTACTATTAAAATGATCTTTTTTAAGAACAATCCTTTCCGTTTTCAACTAATGATTTTATTCACATTTTCATTCATTGAGTTTTTTTTTTAGTGGAAAATGGAACGCATCACTAAGAGCTAAATCAGAATTGATTTCCATAGATCTGCAGTCGACCACAGAAGCAATTGTTATTTTAATTTAAGTTTCTGGGTTGTCGTGCTGCAACAAAGCTTGTTTACACAGTGATAAAAAGTTGATTTAGTACGACAATTGTTTGCTTTGTGGAGATAGACATGATTGATAAAAACATCAATGAAGGGCCATATCTCGGATACAGGGTATCGAGTCCGGGAATATAAAAACTACTCTTCTTTTTATTAATAGACGCAATACATATCAACACGTGAGCCAAATTTACATGGAAGCACAAATTAGTACATATAAAATCTTTTGAGGTGTTTGAGATTTCCATATTTTCCTGGAGGCAGTGCAAATAATGTAAATAAATTATGGTTAAACCCATTCAATATCATGTTGCGCCTGTGTTGTAAGAGCTGAGCACTTTGTTATTTTGTATAAATAAAAAAAATGCCAAGCGGTTTTTTCCAATTTACCAGGTTGTCTGTCACTGTATTAAAAAAAATACCTTTGAACTTTGCTTGTTTTTTCCCTGCAGGCAATTCAGTCATGTGGCATCAGATGATTGCATATCAATACATTTTTGGAATACAGCTCTTTTTGTGAGTTCATTTCAGTTCAAACTTAATTAAAATATGTATTCTAACAAAACTTCTAAAATATAAACACATTTTTTTCCATTATTAATAATTTTTGAACATTAATAGATGTGCTTAAACGATGTAGCATATTCTGTGTCAGTCTGCCCAGAAGATCTTTAGATATCACCTCACTGTTTTCTAGCACCAGTTTGTAAATTTCGTAAAAGTAATGGTGGGTTATTTCCTTGTCGAAAACATATTTTTAGCATATCTGAAAGGTATGTTCAAAACGATTCATATCTGGTCAATGTGGTGGCCATCTTAATTGCATAAAATTCTATTTGGCCTACCGACGTGTAAATAACGCATTCACGGACAGTTGACGTCCACCGTAACTACGATTTTACAGTTAGCCAGTGTTTCAACGCATCCCGGTGCGGTAAAATGACTGAAAATTTCTAACTTTCAGAGACCCTTAAACAAAAAATTGCTTTGTAGTAATCAAGAGCATTTGCAGAAGTGCTAGTTACATAATTGCTCGTTCAGTTGGGTTTTGGAGAAATAAAAGAAAAATTATATTAAGACTTGGATTTTTGACGTTTCAAAGCGTCAACTACAAAAATTACTGAAGTGAGCTTGCTTGATACCAACGGCGGTTTTAATATTCAAAAGCAAAATCTCAAATATATAGAAAATGTTTAAAGAATTTTAATACAATACTCTGTGTATTAAGCATTTTACAGCGCTTGTGTTCAAGTGAAATTTCCGAATGCGAATTCCAAAGAAAAACAAGCGTTTTAAATTAAATAAAGTATTTTTGTGCTGATAATGAGCTGCGGTGGGGCTCGTCTATAACTTCGTTACTTTCTTCTGGTACTAAAAATGTCTTATCGCTCTTATCTTTTCTTAATCTTTTCGTCGAGCCGCCTCTGGTTATAATAATTTTCTTGGGACAAACTTGGCATTTCGTCAACTGTTTATCTTGCGATATATAAAAGTGTTGCTATATCGACTTCAAATCGTTATTTTTTTTATGTAAAGTGACGGTAGGTTGGGAATCGGAATTTGTTCTAATTCTAACGCTTTAGCAGAAAATAACGAACACCTTTAAAACCTGTAAATATAAATTATTCAGCTTCTTCACACATAATTTTAAAAGTCTACAAATGTAGTTACCTATGTATGCACACGACTACGCGTAAAATATATCTAAATCCAACAAAAGAAACAAACAAATACATAAATAAAAGAACACTTGTAAATATGGCTGAAACAACACACACTGGTTTAATTGTAATAACCGACCGAAAACAATACCTCTCCTTCCTACGCAAAACGCAAATAATGTAGAATTTGCAAATAGCATGAGTAATATGTCGGACGCCAGTGGGTACCCGTCCTAATTCTCTGATATCGAGTATATGCACGAATGTTGACATGGTCTCGAGACTTCGCCTGTGCTGGCTGTGGTCCTGGGACTTCGCCTGTGCTGGCTGTGGTCCCGGGACTTGGATTTTTGGTAGAATCCCGGGACTGGAAACCCTAATTAGAGCACTCCGCTCTGCATCGTGCTTCAAAAATTAAATCCTTGCGTTGCAAAATGCAACCTACCGGGCTTGTAATGTAAATAACTATTTCTTCATAAAACGCTTTAACTGTCTTCGTTCGGTGCATAGCGATAAATTATTGTTCATGTATACGACTTCTTTCCCTACTGTTTTACAAAAATGGTCTTAAGAACATGTCTGATGTAGGAGACACCTGTCATTGCTCCAGTTGTTACAACAATAGGCATACCAGATCCTATTAAAACATGAGGCTGCTGCTTTGAAATGGGACGCAAGGTTGAGCTTACTGCATTCAAGCGTGCTTGTTGTTCTCCAGCTAATGTGTACGTCATAAATCACTTTTTGTTTCATCTGAGAACATTGCCATATTGTAGTTATGACAAATCCTGTAACCATTTCTTGTACTCATTCATCATCATCACCCAGCCTCTCCAGTCCATTGTTGAACATAGGCCTCCCCAAGATGTTTCCAATTTTCTCTATTTTGAGCAGCTGCAATCCAGTTGGTCGAGATTCTCTTAAGGTCGTCGGTCTTCCCCGACTACGTTTATCGGCTCTCGGTTGCCATTCAACGATCTTTTTTGTCCATCTACCGTCTCTTAATCTTGCTAAGTGACCTGCCCAATTCCATTTTTGCTTTGCAATGCGCGTTATAACATCCTCAACGCCCGTTCTTCTCCGGATTTCTTCATTTCTCACTCTGTCTCTCAGCGTTAATCCAAGCATAGATCTTTCCATTTTGCGTTGCGTGATTTGTAATTTCTTTGCTGTCGCTTTGGTTAGAGTTAGTGTTTCTGCTCCATACGTTAGGACCGGGAGAACACATTGGTTGAAGGCTTTTCTTTTCAAACTAATCGGAATGTCGGCCTTAAAAATATCTTGTAGTTTTCCATATGCGGCCCAACCTAGACTTATTCTCCTTGACAACTCGCACGTTTGGATTCTTATTTCGTGCCCGAGATAAGTATATTTTTCGACTATTTCAATTTGTGTATTCTCTAGTTTCATCTGTTCACTAAATACTAGGTTGGTCATGATTTTGGTTTTATCATAATTAATTTTCAATTCAACTCTTTGTGTTACTTGCTGTAACTTACATAACGCTTCCCTAGCATTTTTATAGTCATCCGCTATTAGTACTACATCGTCTGCAAAGCAGAGATGGCTTAATTTTTCTCCATCAATTTCAACTCCTATGTTTTCCCACTCATTACAAAATGTGAATTTTGTGCCAATTGCAACATGAATTTTTCTGAGATTGCTTTAAATTTAGAACTTCTGGAGGTCTTTCCCAATGGAAATTCCTTCCATTACTCTTGGATTCTTTTATTACAGTTCCTCTCCAAGTTGTTTAAGACCTTACTGGTTCCAGTTTAATGCCATTTTAGGGATTTCTGCTCGCTCGTTTCGTAAAGAGTGACCAATCCAACGTCATTTACTTTTATTATTTGCTTAGATATCTTTTGTTGGCTTGTGATGTTTACAGTTCTTCTTTGGAAATTACTTCTGGTGAAAATATTCGAACCTGCAGTCTGCTAGATATTCGGCTTAGTGACATACCAGGTTTTGCAGCCTTACAACATTTTATATTTGTGTTGAATAGGTATAGTTTAGTTTTTTTGGAAATTGTGTCGGAAGACCAGGTTTTATGGAGCATTCAAAATGTCTGTTGTTCTTTCTCAATACAACTTTGAACATCACCTTCAGTGTCCGCCTTTGTTCATAATAACTTACCCTAGATAGCAGTAACTCTCTATGCCGTTGATGTAGAACTTATTCAAATTGCATGTCTCCTTTCTCATAGATTTGGTTTTTATTATGATTGTTTGTTTGTTTGTTAATGGACAAGGTCTAGGCATACAGAGTACCAGGTACCTTAGACACAGACTGCTTTGGTCATATGGTCAAAGTCCTACTTAGAATTTTACCGAGACTAAGGAGTTCCAAGCAAGGGATCTTTTACATGCTACACATCGTAGTAACATGGGATCCACGGCTTTACATCACTTCCGAATGGTGGCATTCTGTAGAGGCTTTCATCTGCATTTTTTTAATTTTTGAAAACCTCACCGGTACCGGGATCGAACTCGCAATCCTTAGATCAGCAGTCAGGATGCTTACCACTGAGCTACCGACCCCGGCTACTTTATTATGATTATCATAATTTTATTATTGTAAGCTTTTCCATGGCTGTTTGTGTGACTAAGCCATGTAGGATATTTACCATATCTGCATATGTGTATGTTAAAAAACAAATATCTCCATGGTCGAGATTCCCCCAAACCATTTTGAAAGCTCCAGATTATACCTTTGCTATCGTTGTTTGCAGAGTTTATGATCCAGTGTAAGGTTACATTAGTTGGTAATTGGTTGTTAATTTTTTTTGTGCAATATTCTGCACTGTACATATTTGTAGAGGTATAAGTATATCCCAAATGCTCTTTTAAAATCTATGAAGACTAAGCATAGTGGAGCCTTCCATTCCAGACGCTGTGCAATTATTATCCTCAGCATGTTGGTTTAATCTACACAGCAGCGAGCTTGTTCTTTTCTAATCATTGGTTTGAGATGATTTTGGAGGCTTTCACGGCCATTGGTATTAAGTAACAAACGACTTCTGGGATTGGACCGTGTCATTATTGAGGTAGAAGAACTCAACGTTTCGCCCACTTTCGTATTGGGCTTTATCAGGAGGAAAAAGCAAAAGAGCACAGTAACTCAAAGTGGGCGAAATGTTGAGTTCTTCGACCTCAACAATGACACGGTCCAATCCCGAAAGTCGTTTGCTACTCAGCATTGGTTTGATTTTGTCAAAGATGTTAAAGTTAAATCATTTCCAGTATTTTATTTACAGAGTTAAGTCGAGTTATCGGGGATTTTCTCGGTGTCCTGCTTAATGATGGGGTATAGCGTATAGTAATTTTACAGTTAGTTCTTTGTTGCTCTTGAGAGTATCTGGGAGGTTATTAATGCCCGCTGGCTTACTGGACTTTAACTGATAATAATTGCAAGTTTTATTTATTTCGTTTTCACTTGCGACATTTGTATTAGGCTAATTCTCTAGGGTTGGTATTCTTTATTTTCAATTATTTTAAACAGTGGTTTTTGACAGTGTTAAAGAGTAGTTATGCTATAAAATTAATGTAGCGAACATCGCAAATGTACTGCAACAGAATATTAATACTTTCTATCTGTATTTTATTATTGTATACATAATACATAAATATAAAATGTCAAAAACAATTATTTTTGACTCTGATTTATGTTTATGTATAAAAAGATAAAAATTCTGTTGCAATTACATTAGGCTACATGAATGGTGTAAAAAGGGATTGATTATACAGTTCAACTCGGTTATTTCAATGTAGGAAGCTATTTAAACAAATTTTATGCATAAAAATATGCATGGTAATGGTATAATTAATTTGCATACATTCAATATTCGTTTAGAATTAACCGTCAGTTACATGAAGGTTCTGTAGTGGCCAACTGTGGATATTTATAATGTCAATATATATGGCTGACTTCGGAATGAAGTTTTCTTTCCTATTTAATGTTGAGCTGTCAGTTATTTACTAAAATTATTTACAGATTTAGAAATATTTGTTTAAAATATGTACTGTGTATAATGACATTAAATCTTCAAAAAATTTAAGATCATTCACGAATATTTCTATAAAATTCCACTAACATTAATTTTCTCAACAAATTTGAGCCATCGTCTTGTACTAAGTGAATTCGAAGAATTGCTGGTAAAATATGTTGAAAAGTCACATAATTACCCCATCAGGATGGTGAAACGGTACATCATGAGACTCGGGAGACTGAGGTCGCGAGTTTAAATCTCAGTGCAAGCAAGATTTCTTTTATCGAACGATGCAGATGCAAATTTCTATCCCTTCTTACTGTCCTCACTGATCTGAAATGCTAGATTATTGGCACTCTGCCTCATCCACGCAATCTACTAATGGTATTGGTGACTTGATTTTAATTCGATTTTCTCCACGGTAACTTTGCAATAATTAGCTCTCATCTCTTTTGCGTTTTCTTATTAGCTGAAGTCATTGTCTATATGGTGCGATCTGTGTATAACAAGTGATAACGACCATACCACATTGAAAGATTGTGGGTGTTCTAAATGTGGGATTCAGTATACACTATTCATGAACACTCAATTCTAAAACTTCAATTGAATCAATAAACAACTCATTGGCTCGACTGGAAAGTTTTCCTCGACCAGCTCATAGCCTGGACATGCGACTCAAGGTTTATTAGTTTTTTGCTTCCATCTGCTTTATTCTTCTTCCTCTTATGTTAAAGGTGTGGTGCAATATTGGTTTACACATTAATTTAAAGAATTTTATGCTACATACTAGGGATGTCGTACCCGGTCTAAAATCAAACCGGGTACCCGAAAACAGTGCCCGGGTACACTCGGGTACCCGAAGATTTTACATTTTGCCTTATAATTTTCTAGCGAATGAAAATATTTCCATACAGGCGATTTTTTTTTATTACATTGTATTCTTATTTATTTGTACTTTTGTAGTTTCATACAATGTTCAAGCTTTACGTTCTATGCATTTTAAGGCCGTGAGTTTTTATTAAACTGAACTAAATTGAAATATTACCTACTGCCAATTCAAACTGCAAGTCGTCTGCAAAATTGGTAGCAGCATCAGCATCACACAGAGGATGTTTATGTTACTTAAACCCATATTGACGCGATTTATTGGTGCTATTGATGGGTTGAATATTTCTGTGAAGCGGATTTATTGCCTTATATTAAACAAGAAACAACATTATGTGGTATGGGATGGGGTGATTCTTGTTATTACTGCATGGTTGTGTTTTTAAATTTTTATCATCTCCGAAAAAGGCTGACTTTCTGGACTACTAGTTGGGTACCCGGGTCCTGAAACCCAGGTCAACCCGGGTACCCGCCGACATCCCTACTACATACTATATCCAGAGGCTAGTAATATGATAGAACACATGAATCTGTGTACACATTATGGTGTATTGTTTATTTAATGGAAAAATTAAGTATGCACACTACTAAAGGGTGTTTCAAAATAAGCGCAAGATTTAATTTTTCAATAAAACGCATCATTTACTCGAAAATTGAAAATATTTTTATTTTAATATGAAGTATACATACAGATCGCGGCAGGCAACTAGGACCATAGCAAAAACAAGGGGACCTTACATGTGGCTGTAATTGTGTTTAACAAACGAATAATCAATGTACGACAGGGGGGTAGGTCGTTAGGATCATTATAAATACAAGTTATATATTCGATTTTTAAATTTTTTAAATACAATTACTGCCACATGTAAGGTCCCCTTGCTTTTGTTATGGTCTTAGTTGCCTGTCGCAATCTGTATGGCGATTATGTGTGGAATAGAACAAAAAAAAATGGTCGCCACGACTCTACTGGCACACTCTTGCTCTTTTAGAGAAGTTGCTGATTACATTTTCGCATATTTGTCCTTCAATTTCTCTAATTATCCGTCGAATTTCTTCTTTCGGCTCATGAACTGTGGTGCATTGGTTGGCATAGACGGAAGACTTCACAAAGCCCCACAGGAAGAAGTCGCTCGGCTTTATATCTCACGATCTCGATGGCTAATTCTGGTCCTCAGTACATGAAATTACACGGCCAAGGAATCTCTCATGCAACAACTGCATTGTGTCTCGCGAAGTGTGACAGGTTACTCCGTGACAGGTTACTCCGTCCTGCTGAAACTGTATCTCGTCTAAATCCATACCGACCAACGCAGGCCACAAAAACTTCGTTATTAAACTGCTATAACGGTGACCATTCACTGTCACTGCATTGCTGGCGTCATCCTTGAAGAAGTATGGCCCAATCACTCCACCAGCTTTCTCATGAACAACATGTGGATTCTCTGCTCCCCAAATTCGTATAATTGTCGATCCCTAATTTTGAATATCTACATATAATTTTTCCAATACTAATATGTTACTTTCTACAAACTTTAGCAATATTTATGTAACGAGCTTATCATTTGAATCAAGCCAAAAATGTTGTCTACAGTGCTGCTTTTAAAGAGCGAAGAACAATTTATCTTGTTGTTTCACTGATAATGGTTGTGTAGTTCCATGTTTACATAGTGGTCTGCATCAACTGTGTCAGTTTGGTTATTACTTCCAAATAAGTAAGGGCGAATCCCAATGCGGATGCTCCACTCAAATGGTCACTTTATTTTTGTGCAGAGACTACTCATGCAATTGCATAGGATTTTCTACAGCCCAATACTTCTATGCTTGTTAACATAGTGGAAATGAGCCCTATCGCTCGTTCAGGACTTTTGCATTCTCATTAAACATCTTCACAAATTACTGGCAAAATTGAATTCATGTGATTTTGTATTGTTCATTACGTTTTTGAAGTATTTGAATTTTAGATGGATGGCTGCAAATCCTCTTTAACTATCCAAACCTGGAGTGGGTTGGACATTCTTCAACTGCATGTCACCATCAACTTTTTCTGGCTTCTTTACTGTATGATCAGAGTGAAGAATGCAGTATTTTGAAACGGATGATTCATTCCAGAACGATTCATCCAACAGGCTGCTCATCTAGAGGACTGTTCATCCATGGGCGGTTCATCAAAAGACTCTTCATCCGAAAAATAACATTAAATTAAAATAATGGCAAAAAATTATTGTTAACCATGTTGACCTAACCTAACCTAACCTAACCTAACCTAACCCAACCCAATCCTAACGCATTGGATGAAGTGTCTTTTGATGAACCACCAAGAGACATTTTCCTTATTTCTTATCAATGCTCTGAATCTATGCATTTCTTTTATCACTCTCAAAAACATGCAGTAAGTTTTTGTGTATTTTGTTTACTATATATAAATAATTATTATTGTTTCTCAAATATTAATAAAATTTGATGACTTCGGATAGGAATCCTTTTTTTTTATTTGTGCAATTAATTATTTTGTGTTATTCTTCAAACTCTGGATAACATTTCAAGTGACATAAACACTTTTTGTTTGTGTTACGTACGAAGTTTTTCTGTCACACTGTATTAAATATTTTGGATTATGTTGACATACGACATTTGCAACAAAGAGTGCGATTTACATTTTTGTAACATGCACCAAAAGAATTATGGAAATAGTTATTTACGATACAAATCTGTAAAGCTGATCAAGCAGATCACACGAGCATAGCGAGTAATTTGAGATTTGACGTTATGAGATTTTAAAGTTAAACTATGAAAAAGTAAATTGCACTAGGCTGTTAACACACTCAAAGTGACTGTACTCAAAGGAGTTATAAACACACTCGTTTGGGTGCGTTATAGACTCAAAATACAAAAAATAAATATAATTGTTTCTTACATTGTCACATGAAACATACATACAGAATCAATAAACTCATAGTACCTGCATAAACGTAAGCTTTGATTTTTCTACTGCAGTCAAGTGTTTATATCCTACTAGATAGTTCTTTGTTTTCCTCCATGTCTCGTTTGTTGCCTCGTCTAGTGCGCAGCTCAACAGCGGGCTCAACACCCCCCACTCTTGTGTCTCACCATTCTAGTTGTTAAAAGGACTGTAGGATTTATGTCGGGTCTTTACTAGGTTGGTCATGGCATTATACAGAGAGATTTTCTTTATTGCGAACACGGCAGACGATATGACGAATTTACAAATGTCGTGAATTTGACGTTGACAATTCGCGAATTTTGACAACACATAAATCTGTTATCATTTCAATCTTAAAATGGTAACTACAAAGCAACGAAAAAGTATTATCGGAGTCAAACCATCAAGGAAATTCAAAGTTCTTTCACAACAAAATTTGAAAATAGGCGTTCTTTATCGTTTATCAACGTTGCACAGTTATTTCAAATTTTGGATATGTTTCCCTCCAAATGCATAAAAGACCTACAGCCGTATTCATAGTCGTTCGCCAGCGATTCGCCGGCGAGTCGCCGGAGTTTCGTTATGAATAGTATGTTGGCGGCACTGTACGTCTATGTCAAATTCGAGGTTTGTTTTCTGTGTTTTCATTTTTGTTTCTCCTTCCTATTTGTGTTCTGACTTCTTCTTGGAACTTTATTTTATATTCTTCATTACTTAGACTTCTTACATTCTATTTTTTTGTTATTCTTTTGATTTTATTATCTCTTACCAGTCTTAACTTTGCTTTAGCTATTACTAGGTAGTGGTCCTTATTTACGCTGGTTACTTTATAGGATCTGACGTCCTCTATTATATTTTCTCTTTTCTTTTTAATTAGGATGTGGTCTATTTGGTTTCCTTCAGTTTGTCCTGGTCTTGTCTATGCGATTTTGTGTTCTTTTTATGTATGTATTTTGTGCTTACTATAAACAAATTACATTCTTCTGCTAGGTTGCATTTTTATTCATCTATGTTAAATTTAAAATTTCTCGAAGTACTTTTTTCTCACTAGCTTGTAAATATTTCAACAGTTCTGCTGCTATTTCATCATATTCTGTCGCTTTTCCATTTCTTATCTTAACTAGAGCCTCTTCTAAATCTTTCATGCTTATCTTTTCTTCTCTCGCCTCTTGTAATCTTCTTCGTTCCTATTGTTTGTTGCTTTTTGATTCATTTGGTTGTTGCCTGAAGAATTAAACTTAAATTAAAATTTGCGGTTATTAATTAGTGTTGTATTTGCAATTAAGTGACCTTGTATCTCTTCTCCTTCTGAGAGTCCCAACAGTGAGCTTCAAAATTGAGTAACCTTATATATCATACAAACTGTGTATGCTGTGCGTATCTATGATAAAGATGAATTTTTAAATTAGGTACAATAAGACATTAACAACAATATAACAAAATAACTAATAATATTAAATAGAACAATTATAATAATAAATGTTATTTCAGCAGTTGTTTAGAACGGCATGCAATTTAAATGATGTTTATTCGCAACCATATATGTAATGTTAACATTACTGACCTCATTTGAGTGTAGGAAGTCGTACATTTCCGCCCGCTACTCTCCCCCCCCCCCCCACTCCCCCACACTCGAGTGCGGGAAGTGAGTGCGGGAAGTACATTCCCGACCGCTGTGTAGGTAGGGACACTGGGAATCTCGTTCATCCATTCATGCGCGTCACAACCTGTCGTATCATATTATAATTATTTTTTCCAATTATTGTTTAGAATAAAGTGGTTGTGAATAAAATAGTATACATACCACGGTGAAAAGTTTCATTCCTGTCTCGAGATAAAGTTGACCTCGACGCTACGCGTCTCGGTTAACTACTTAATCTCTCGACAGGAATGAAACAGTTTCCACCTCGGTATGTAATATACTATTACTGTATTTCTGGAATTTTCTATTTAATTGTTTTGTATCACAATTAAGTGAAATCACAGTAACTGAAACAACAGATATGGAGGGTTTACTGTTTATAATAAAATTAAAACAGGAAACTTTAAATTGTTGAGTTATTTTTGAATATGTCGTTTGGCACCCTCAGCTTGTCTGTTAATTTATTTTCTTTTATTATACAGTTTGTTAATATTTTTTAAGTGCACATTAAATGTTTTTATTAAACTATTATCCTAATAAGCTCAATTTAGCGAGAGTAATCTTTTATTCGGGAATAGTTTTTGCTGCTCTGTTTTATAGTTATATAACCAGAATTCTTTTATAATTTTATTTGCAGATCTATCAATAAAGTGGTTAAATAATAGTATATTATGTAAAAAGTTTTATAAAAGTTATAAGAAATTTAAAACTTAATACAGTAATTTCTATAAGCTAATTGTTTGACGATAATTAAAACATGAAGAGAATCATACCCAGCGGTAATATCCCTAATAAGAACTAAATATATATTTTATTATTTACATTATTTAATTATCACTAATTACTGCATCACATGGCCACTTTCGCTTCAGTCTTCTGTGGAATGTTTTGTCAAGTAGGGGTTGGACCATTTCATTCGAATGGGACTGTAGTCGAACTTTATGTCTATCAGCGTATTGCGTAATTACCTCTTTGATGTACGGAACCTTTAGGTCTTCGTGTAGGGCTCGGTTAGAAATGAACCATGGCGCATCTGTGATTAATTGTAGCGTTTTAGATTGATTTCTCTGCAGAATATCTATATTTGAATAGCTGGCACATTCCCATAGTTCTATCCCATAAGTCCATATGGGGTTTAGAATGGTTTTGTAAACTTTTGACTTGAAAATAACGTTCTGTTAAGTAGGATTCAAGTAATAGGTAGTATGGATAGGAAAGAATAGTTTTGATTTTAAATGGCTGACCCTTATGCCATACCCTATCAAAGGCTTGCTTTATGTCTAAAAACACGGCAGAACAGTACTGTTTCTTTTCGAAGGCTTTATTTATAGCATCGGTGACTCGATGACACTGTTGGATAGTCGAGTGTCTATGCCGAAAACCAAATTGGTGTTTTGCTAGAAGATTGCGTGTTTAATAAACGTGTGTCCAGGCGAGTTTATATAATGTGTTACATACTATACTTTTTCTACGACAAATTTAAACAATCAAACATCATATTACTTCATTTGAATATTATGTTAGGTTAAATTAGGCTTGACCAACGTCAAAGTTGACTGTTTAAAACTAACTTTATTTCAGTTTTGGCTGTGGCTAATAAAACAAATACTGTCTGAATCTAACTTTAACCTGTGACTAAAGCGTCGTTGCCAACTTCTGCCCGTGATTAAGAGGCTCTTTAGTCACAGGTTGTGATGGCGTGATTAAATGTCACTTAGTGACGTGTATGTTAGTATGTTATGTGCCATTTTAGTTACAGGAGTAGAAAAAACTATTGACAACCGATTTTGTAGTTTTGCATAAAATTACATAATTGTAATACCCTTCATGACTAGTAACTTTATTTCTGAATAATATAACAGGGTTGGATAAAATTCCAAAGGACAGTGTGATAAAAAAATGATAAATATTATGTTAGGTAGCAGTAATCACATACTATATGTACGAATGTTTTGACTACCTGCATTTAATGAGAAATAAACTTTACTGCATTTGATGCTAATAATGTTTATTTTGTTATTAGGTACAATGGCTACTCGCCGCAACCACGACATGCGGTCATCAAAGTCGGATACGTGCGATGTCCTGTGCAACACCTTTAACAAGCTTCGTTTTAAAAATGCCTCGAAACGTAAGTATAACTTATTTATAATTATGTATCATATGTCCCTGCATTATTTTCAAAATTCCGCCAAATTTAAACAGCATGGCTAATTATGTTCTATACAGCTGATATTGTAATTATTTTTTTCTCTAATAGAAGTTGGTGGTGTTTATTTAATATATTCAAAAGTGAAAAACATGCATTAATTAGATAATCCTATTTAACTGAGATGGTTTGTACGTACCAATAAAAAAACTGTCATTACAGTCTTGTTTTATTTGCAACGAGTTGTGCAGCTACATTCTCTCATTTATATACGAGGCCAACTACAATTTTTCATTGAACAGATTATTCAAAAGGCAGATCTGTAGGTGCTGTGAAACTAGATTTTTTTTTTCTTGTGGTTGTATCGTTGAGTTGTACGTTTCAGTTACACCTCCTGCATATTTTTTATATACGTATATTGTCAGTATATTTTGGTAGACTATAAAATATTGTCTGTACTATTAGGAAATTATAGATTTGACCGTTACATTAACATTTTTGACTTTTAATGGTGAACTATATTTGATTGTACTTCGGAATAATCAAAACATTTAAAGCCCTTAAGCAAAATTTGAAGAAATGACAAAAAACGGTTACTGCTTGAAATCAAGCCTGTTTCTTGTGAAATATATTTATAAAATTTACAAAAAATACATTCATTGATAGTAGAAAGTTACATCTGTGTAACCTAATTACGTCAATGCATATTGTAATTTTAGAAATGGATTTTATTGATTTTGCTTCTAGGAATTGAAATTTTGCATCTTAGTAGAATGCTATTTTTAATATGGATTTTTTTACTTTGGAAAAAAACCTAATACAAAAAAAATAAACGTATTTTATTTGGTAGTGAATTTTAACAGGGTCTGGGTGAGGAGGCGCTGCTGCTGCTGTATTAACAAAGCATTGCTGATTTCTTTTTCGTTATGCAATTGACCACTTTCATAGAAAGCGTAGAATTTTAGTGAAAGGTTCAACTTCCAGTCTGAGCCAAAGTTGCAGTTCAAGCAGCCTTTTCACATCTGCCACTTTTTTTTTATTGACTGGAGAAATGTTTTTTTAAATAGGTGAAAGATTGAACATTGATAGATCTTTGTTAGCTTTTATTAGGGATGTACAGGTTCTAACGCAACCACGAGGTCCATAAGTAATTTTTGCATTTGCTCGGCTAAGCCTTGTGAATACAAACATAATTGCTCGACAAAAAAAGTGCCAGTTTTAATCCTAATAAAACAATCTACTATTATATACAGTAATACCACTTGTTTTTTATTTATTATGTCAGATATTAGAAACAAATTTTGTTTACAGTTTGGATGTGTCTCATGTATAACAACAATATCTATTGAGGCAGGATCTTTTTTTATTTGATTATTATCTGCTTCATTTTCACAGATTATTTTTATGAAGACTATGTACTTCTAAGAAACCAGCTCCTACTTTTAGAATACGACGAAGATGATCCTTCTATACCTAGTAAACTTTTTGATGTTACTGAGCTGCTGAGAAGGTAAATATTTGATTCAATTAAATACGTATTTTCTTAATTTAAACCCAAATGATGCTTACAGGCGGCAACCAGTTGTTTTCAAATTCATTCATTCATTATCTTTAGCCTCTTTTACCTTTGGGTATCGAGGATCATTAAAAATTTTTATTTCATTATTTTTCATGTTGAACGAACATTTTGTGTTCACATAATTTCATGAAACATCTATTTGTTTAAAGTGCGGTTTTGTATAATATTTTCTGGAGGAAGAGGATTGATTTTGTAGCAGGGAGAAGATTGAATAGTAGAAGAAAATGCTGCCTACCAAAATATTCACGGTTCAAGAACAGAAGATTGCAGAAAGGAAGATTACCGTCATAAATTCTTTGTTTTTGTTTTTTATTTGAACTGGCACTTAATTCAATAGTTTATTTGCATTCACCTATTTCAAATACATTCAAGAATGTCAAAAAAATCTTAACTAAAATTCAATACTCTTGCATGTCAAAATATTTAATAATGAAAAAAGAAGACACCTGCACCAAATGAAGAAAGAAGCTGCAACATCAGTGGTGGAAGAGTTTAAAAATAAATATTGATTACTATCTTTCAATTGATTTATCTTCATTTCAAATTCATATGCAAATTTTTATAATGAAGATATTTTGCGATGCTGTATGCAAGAAGAAGCTCCTGAAGATATCCCTCGACACTATATGCAAGAAGAAGCACCTGAAGATATTATCTGAAGAATCCAAGAACTGTCAACACAAAGTTTACGAAGCTTTTTTATAAATTAAATATGTTAAATATAATTTACATGTCAACAAGTCTATGCATGCACACTTTATCATCACGGATATTTGGAAAACAGTCATTTAAATGGTAACATAAACTTACAGATACATTGAAGATGTTCCAAAACCTGTTCAAGAGACTATTGAATTTGTGGAAGACGTTCACAGAAAACTTCGTTTCCTGCATGAATGCAATTGTCGGCATATAAAGGTATATTTTTGTGGTTAGCAAGTGAAATTAGGCTACAGATAATTTTGTAAAATTTTAAGTTTTTTAAATTTTATTTTTGCGCACTCTCCCTGCATCTGTACGTACATTTCAAAATGTATGGTTGCAAATGTTTTAAACTTTTGCGACAGCTTGTAATAAACGCAGTTAAACTTTTTTTAAGTTGTAGGTGTTTTTATGAACTAATTTGAATCAATTGTTTCCAGACAATGTGATAATTTTTTTTTGCATTCTCAGCTAATGCAAAATATTAGAAAAATTCAGAGACGGTAGATCTAAATTCATAATATTTGTGTAACACACGACTCCCGGGGTTGGGTCGTGTCATAGTTGAGAAAGATGAACTCGAAGTGAGAGAAACGTGGAGTTCGTCTTTCTCAACTGTGACACTATGACACAAGCTTCCGAAATCATCATAATATTGGTTGACATTTCGATTTACTAAATTAGTATTTGGAAATCAGTTAAGTATTGAGTGATTTTGAATTAAAAAGATTCAACTGTATTATTTTACAAGAGAGCAGCTTTTCAGATCTCAATTGCGACTCCAACTGCAATGCTCTTTAACTCGAATTAATAGTTTACATAATTCCTCATATAATTTTATTTTTTTAGCTAAACAAGAGGTTTCCGCTTTCACAAGAGTTGCATATGCTACTAATCCGGTATGTGGAATTGGAATATGAAGTGTTGTACTGCTCACATAATTACACGCCAGAGTATCAGAAGAAAGTGGAAAATCGAATTCTGTCCTTGTTACTAATAATGATGTACGATCCAACAATAAAAAGAGGGAGTGAGAACTTGGTTAAAAGTGTAACAGACACTTGTGCCATCAATGCTTTGTATATTATGAGAAGCGTGAAAGCGGAGTATAAAAAACAGCACAAACTAATAGAAAATATAATGATGTAAGTGATAGAATTTGGAGTAGTATATTGAATGTGTAAAAATGCGTAAAAGTTGTTCTGGAGGTATAATAAAGTTTATCATGTAAAATGTTAAGATCCAATAATGCTCGACACAAAATATATTTCAAAAATGTATGAATAGCATTCGTAGCTAACTAAACTGATGGTATCTCTATGTCAGGCAAGTACTATTGCGGAAAAAATATTTCACACGATACTTAACCTAGTTACTTGGTTTTATTCACATAGTTTGTATCTGACTACTTGTCATTTTGCACATTTTGGGGTTATTGTCGAATTACTAGCTTTTTCAGGTTATGTTAAGAAATGGTTCTTCTTCCGCAACCAACTTCATCGGCCACACGTTGCAGTGACCATCCCTCTTCTAGCTTTGCAATAACAAAGCCTTTTTCGGCATCGCTTAGAACGTGATTCGGCATTTTAAGTTTTAATGGCAGAATGGCAGTTGTACAATTGACAATTCAGTGACTTTAGTCCACTTGATAAAACCATACATCACAAGGCAAACAAACCGTGCGAAATATTGTTTCCTCAATAGTACATGTTCATTTAAAATTTTCGTAAGGGACGGCTGTGGAAATTCAAACGTTTGAATAATATATTGGAGGCACTGTAAGTCTATGTCAAATTCGAGGTTAGCAGGTTAGGTTTTGTGTCAGTCTGTGTCATAACTGACGGAAAACCTAACCTCGAATTTGACATGACTTACAGTGCCACCAACATATTCATACGTTTGAATTTCCACAGCCGTCCTTTACGGACTTTTTAAATGAACATGTGGTATAACCCATGGTGTAAAGAATACAAGGTGAAACCTTCTCGGAGATGCACAGTCGTTCAGAAAGTAGGGGGGAGATGTCAACTCAGGAAATCCATCATGGCCGCGATCATGGTGTAACCATGGCTGCGATCGTATATTGTTGCTGGCACTGTCAGTCGATGTCAAATTCGAGGTTAGCAGGTTAGGTTTTTCGTTAGTCTGACACCAATTCATGCAAAACCTAACCTCGAATTTGACATAGACAGCAATGCACTTCAGTACTACCATTCTACTTTCTCATGTATTGGTGCCTTTATATTCACTTCATCCAATGCTCCTCCTTTGTTGATGTCTTTGTGAACTCGACATACTAACTCCATTAGTCCATCCTTGGGCCACTCACTTCTGTTATACCATTTTTGATCTTACACCGACTGTTAGTCTTTTAAATTGTTAACCTAATTTTTCACAGCTGTATATGTATTTCTTCTTCTATATAGTTTTCAATGGCCTCCACGCAAGTAGTGCTTACCGTGTCATCATTCCATCTAACCAGATTACTCTTCCTTCTTGTTTTTCTCTCTTGCTCTGGAGATTGCTTGAACCATCTTCATTCGAAACTTAAAGCGGTGTGAATCTGTATCTGCTCCCCTATGCCTTTCTACGGTTAGGTGTAAGGCGCGTTCGGTTAACAAATATAAAATCTACTGACTTGTTAACTTCCTCACACTCAGCTGTTGGTGTATAATGATATCTACTGGATGATCTAATAAATAGCTTTTTGGCAGAATGAATATAAAACTTTTGAGTATAATGTGATTGTGGTTAATATAATAATAAAATCTTTATATTAAAAGCAATATGTATATTCAGTTTTATCATAAACGCATATTTTTATATAAATTTGGAACCACAACGCTTTTTATAGTTTTATTAACAAGTAAAAAAATTATCATATATTGGCAGTTTATTATTTAATACTTCATATTTAAGTAATCTACTAGTTATGCTACTTGCTAAATAAAGTAAAATGTAGATTAAAATCGTTAAAAGTTAGAGGACAGATACACAAAGAGGACTTTGTCATACATTGATTTGCAAGTAAATTACTAGTAACAGATGGGCTTTTGTTTCTATCCTTTTTAGTTTGATCGTTTTTATGATATCACAGTTGCATCTAAACCGTTTAAGTAAAATGTCTAATATAGTGTGATTTTCAGCAAATTGTTGAGAAAATTGAATATCCTAGACAAAGTAAACGAAATGAGAAGTAAGAATAAAACCTTGACCTTAGAAAACTTACTGCAAGTACCACAAGTACAAAGGATGTATAAATATTTACAAAACAGAGACTATGCCACTGATGACTTCATCCCTTCAGAAGATGAGGTGGAAGAAGTTGTTGAAGTAAGTTTTAATAATGGAGTTAGTAAAGCATAGTTTATGAAATGTAATTTTTCCGACAGATCCAACCAGTGAAGGATGAAACTAAATACAATATAGAAGAAAAAATAAAAGTATCGTCTTTTGCATGTTACAGTGTGCAAAGAAAAGTTATGACAATTGATCTCGCAGACGAAGATGAAGACTGCTACATGGTTTATTTTCAGCCGGAAGTTGAAAAATTAGATAAAAAGGAAAAGAAAATCGTGTTACATGATTTTAATGTACAAAATTCTGCAAGGACTACAAGCAATATTAGTGATAGGTTTGATAACTACAGCCAGCTCAATAATTTTTCTACCTCAAGTACTTGTGATAAAGAAACTTTTAATTCAAGATGTGCGAATTCTGATGCTAGTGTGTTGGTTATTGATGACAACAATGACAGTGATATTGAAATTTTTTGTGACAACATCTTACCTGTAGTAAACCTTGTAGATGATAGCTGTACAGAATCAACAGCCAGGAGTAGTACGCAACAAATTCCAGAGGAGCAGTGCTTTCAAAAGGGGAAACTCAGTGAACAGTTGCAAGCTGCTGAAAATACTTCACATTTAGAAGATGTTTTATTACAGTGCGATGACATATCAGATAATGAGATAGAAAATGAAGATGAAATCTTAAATCGTTACAGTGAAGGAGAAGAAAATGCGAGTCAGGTCTTAAATACTGAACCTGAAATTGTCGTCCGCCACAGTGAGACCTTGCCAACCAGTACTACTGAGAATGAAAAAGAAAATAATGGGGAGTATGAAAATACTTCTGTAAATTTTAACAATGAAAGCCCTTGTGAAGAAGAACATGTAATTGACAGAACCGAAACTAAGACAATATCTGTCATAAACGAAATAAATAGCGATAGTTCAGTTGAACATACTGTTAACAACTGTGAAAATTCTATTAATAAGCCCATAGTTTTAACAGTAAATGTAGGCAAAGATACTGTCACCGATGGTAGAATTGAAAGTGAAGTAAGTACAGATGATGCCTCTAATACGTTCATGTCTGAAACAACTGAAGATGCAACTGAAGAAACTATTGCTACACAACAAAAAAGTCAACACAATGAATTCACAAAACAAGTGGAGTGTGTATCAGAGCCATTACACGAAAGTGTTGAACATTCTACCTGCAATACTGAAACTGTAAATAACAAAGTTATTGAAGAAACTATTGCTATACAACCGGAAAGAAAACATATTGAATACACAAAACAAGTGAAGGGTGTATCGGAGCCATTACATGAAAGTGTTGAACATACTACCTGCGATACTGAAACTGTAAATAATGAAGTTATTGAAGAAACTATTGCTACACAATCGGAAAGAGAACACATTGAATACACAAAACAAGTGGAGGTTGTATCAGAGCCATTAAACGAAAGTGTTGAACATACTACCTGCGATACTGAAACTGTAAATAACGAAGTTATTGAAGAAACTATAGCTACACAACCGGAAAGAGAACACATTCAATATACAAAACAAGTGGAGGGTGTATTGGAACCATTAAACGAAAGTGTTGAACATTCTACCTGTGATACTGAATCTGTAAATAAGGAAGTTATTGAAGAAACTATAGCTACACAACCGGAAAGAGAACACATTGAATACACAAAACAAGTGGAGGGTGTATTGGAACCATTAAAGGAAAGTGTTGAACATACTACCTGTGATACTGAATCTGTAAATAATGAAGTTATTGAAGAAACTATTGCTACACAACCGGAAAGAGAACATACTGAATACACAAAACAAGTGAAGGTTGTATCGGAGCCATTAAAAGAAAGTGTTGAACATTCTACCTGCGATACTGAAACTGTAAATAACGATGTTATTGAAGAAACTATAGCTACACAGACGGAAAGAGAACACATTGAATACACAAAACAAGTGGAGGGTGTATTGGAACCATTAAAAGAAAGTGTTGAACATTCTACCTGCAATATTGAAACTGTAAATAACGAAGTTATTGAAGAAACTATTGCTACGCAACCAGAAAGACAATATAATGAATTCACAAAACAAGTGGAGGGTGTATTGGAACCATTAAACGAAAGTGTTGAACATACTACCTGTGATACTGAATCTGTAAATAATGAAGTTATTGAAGAAACCATTGCTACGCAACCAGAAAGACAACATAATGAATTCACAAAACAAGTGGAGGGTGTATCGGAACCATTAAATGAATGTGCTGAACATACTACCTGTGATACTAAATTTGTAAATAATGAAGTTGTTGAAGAAACTATTGCTACACAACCAGAAAGAGAACATAAAGAATTCACAAAACAAATGGAGGATGTATCGGAACCATTAAATGACTGTGTTGAACATACTACCTGTGATAATGAAGTTACTGAAGATTCTGTTATTTCTTGTAATCAACCTAATGATGTAGAAGACAAAGCTGCTGAAGTCGTTACATTGGCAATACAAAAGTGTAATGATGTAATATCTGAATCCACAAATTTAATTGACGGCACTGCCAACTGTGCTAATGAGGAATTTATTGAAATTAATTCTGAAGAGTTAGAACACGTAATTGTGACTACAAGTGTAGCTGAAGAAGACTGTGCTACTAGAGAGGAACAATATGACGATTTACACATTGATACAACATCAAACAGTGAAGCTGCACTTGAAGAAGAGGATATTCAGCAATCGTGTTCTAATGATGAAGATTTTATGATAGAAGAAACGGTTGTAACTGATGCAATTGAACCTCTGGGAATTGAAGAGGACAGTCAAATCAACAAGGAACCTCAAAGCAGTAACGAACCAATTTTCAACAGTAGCAAACAATGCCAACAGGAAGTTATGGTCAGTGATATTCTACCAAGTCAAGATGTACCATTTAATGAAGAAATTTCCATTTCAAGTGAAGAATCACATCTAGCTGTAGTAAATGATTGTAACTCATCTTTTACCGAAGAGGTTGTGATTGCCACTGAAGATGAACAGGTGGAATGTGAAGCACCAAACAGCGATATCTTGTCACTTAATGAAGAAGTTGAAGTACCTTTTGTGTCAAGTGAACCCAAGGAACTAGAAATGCCATCGTGTTCTACTCCGAGTAATTTAGAAAACAGGGTGGAAATTCAAGATGGACAAGCAAATGCAGAAGATGAAATAGTAACGGTTTCCAATAAAATAGAAGACAAATCTGAATCGAATTCTGACATTGTTGATTCGACACTGGAAGTTACTACCTCACCAAATGATGGTTACACAACTCAAACTTCTAGCGAAGGCAGCGAGCAATTAGCTTTAGATGTGCTTGCATCGTTGGCTGCTAACCGTCCTAAAATGGAAGATGCTGTTCAAGTTGATGCAAAACCAAGTAAGAAGAAAGGTAAGAAGGGGAGAAAAGCAAAGAAAAAGGGAACCAGTCTTGAGCCTCTAAAGATTCAGGAAAATGAAACCACTATAGTTACAAGAAGAATAACCAGAAGTAATACTGTAAAAAAACAAGAAAGTATAGTTCAACCAAAAACTGCATTGGAAATGCAAGAACAATGTAAATGTATTCCTTCAACTTTTATGAACTTAGAGAATCTTATTACTCCTCCACCAGTTTATGTATATAATTTTATATCCAATAATGAAACTGATAATGAAGAAAGTTTAGATGAGCCTTTTGGCTGTATTCATAATTGTGAAAATCAACCAAATCTAAGCCATTTGAATGAAATTTTAACACGAGATCCAATTTTTGATGAAGATACAATTGAAGATGGCATTTCCTTAGTAAATCATGTTAAACAGCTTCCTGGTGTTAACGAAGCAGTCATTAGTATTCCTGATTGTGAAAAAGATTATCCTGGCATAAATTATGACATTCTAAAACAAGCTGAAGAATTTGAGAAAACTAACCTTTCATTGAGCTCTCCTGAGGAATTATGTAAGGAGTTAAATTTGAAAAAGGCAAAAAACGACTTTCCAGACTTCCATGAAATTTATAAACAAAATTTGCAAGGATTTCTGACTGATGAACATATAGAAACCCACGCTACTTTTTTACCACAAGAAAACAGCATTAGTAATATAGAATTTGAAAATACTTTCAAAATATTAGCTGAAAGCAGTAGTAGTGTTGAACAACACAGTCTTGACATTAGCAAAGCGTTAGACAATGAAAAGGAAAAGTGTTCTCCTATCGTCACTCATGAAAAGGACATCTCAGATCAAATGATAGAATCCACACATTTGAAAGAAAATGCTCCATCTAATTCGACATCTGAAAGTGATCCATCAAAAATTGCCTTTAATGCAGTAGAAGAAATGGTTGAAGTAGAAAATAGAATTTGTGAACCTAAAAGTGTTCCTCTTATTGAAGCGGAAACTAGTTCTATTAATGTTCCCCCTAAGAAAAATAAAAGACGAACTTGGTTTGGTAAAGCATCAGTTCAGTCAGTACCAGTAAAGAAGCGAAAGAACTACGGCAGGAAAACTATTATAAACAATTATGAGAAAGTGGATGAAGCTCTTGAAGAGAGTGACAGTAAAACTACAATTTTAGAAGCGCCATCTGTAAAAGAAGCTGATGCATCTGATTTATCAAAAAATTTAGAAACCGTGGAAAGCCAATTTGTATCCACAGAAACAATACATAATCAGGAGAACACCGACTCAAAATTAGATACTCACAATTTGACAGCATCAAAAATTGAAAAGAAATATTTATTGGAAAATAAAGATAAAGAAAATACAGAGATCAGTAAAAGTGACAGATGCGAGGCTGAATCCATAGTGCATGATGATATTCATATAGTAAATAAAGAAGGTAGTGAGTTAAGTGTAATAGACAAGGAAACTGAACAAGTTGCTAGTCACAAATGTCAAGAAAGTGCAGATGTAGAGGATGTGGTTCAGACAGATGTTGAAGTTGAAGAACCTCAAATTAATGAACCAGTTGAACAGGTTGATAACACCATTGAAGACTTACCCACTAAAATGTACGAAGAAGTAATAGAAAGAGATTCACAACTGTTAACTTCTCAGGAAAATGTAGCAAAATCACAGCCTATTAGCGCAGTTTCTGAAAATAACTCTATAATTTCATTGAATAATGAAGATCAAAATGAATCAAATCATTTTAAAACTGCTGAACTAACGATACATGAACAAGAAATTGTAAATACTATTGACGAAGGTCAAGCTCAAGTAGAAGAAATAAAAGCAAATGAAACCAATGAAATCATGGCCTTTAATGAACCAGTGTCGTCCCAAAGTGAAATATCGGAGGTTCCTTGTGATCCAGCCATATGTGAACTGGAAACGTCTGGTGAACAAACAATATGTGAACTTGAAACATCTAGTGGGCAACGTGAACCTAAAACTTCTGACGAAACTGGAAAACTTGATTCTGTAGATGTAAATAATGTAAACAAAACTGTGCCTATTCATTTATCAACCGAGTATGAAGATCGGCGCAATTCCCTAGAAATGCCAGTGCTGGAAAAAGAGCAGGAATCACATTCACTCCAAGAGAAAAATAACTTTGCCGAAGATAGTTATCCCATGTTGGTTGCTTATGAAATCGAAACGGTTGCTGAAGAAGTATATGAGTCGTGTGATAATTCTGCTGAGCAATTAGAAAAACCATCTGAACCACAACTGCTTGAAGAAATACCTACAGTGCAGCCCAGAGAGCAAGAGTTGCTGCAAAGTTCAAATGAAGCAGATATTCCTGAGGCAAAAACAGAAGATGAAGAAAGTGTTAATCAAATCGATACTGATAAAGTGAACGTTGCAAATAAAATTGGTGAAATTGAAACGAAAATTGCATCTAATGCCATCAAAAAAGGAAATCGTCCAATGCTCACCAAAGGAGCTCGGAAGGCTTTCCAAATTCCTTATGTTCAATTAGAAAAGTTGCCACTTGATTTTAATTATAAGAGGATGCTTCATTCAGTTGATAGACCATCAGTAATGAGTCAAGATGATAGTTATAAACAGCAAAAGCATGAGACAAAACATAAGAGGGAACATGAATATCCATGTACAGAAATAGAAAATGACAGTACACTAAGTCCATCGAAGAAAGAAAAGCCTATGAAGAAGAAAGAAATTGAATTGAACACTGACAAAAATAGTACAACTTGTGTTTCCGAGAAAGAGGAAAAAAAGCCACATACGTTGAATTCCAAAATTAAAGAAGGCAAATTGGAAGATGTTAGCACTAAAACCCGCAGTAGTTTGCAGAAACAGAGAGAAAAGCAAGTAGAGTGTTCTCCACCGGCAAAAATATTAAGGAGTTTTTCTGATAGTAAAATTGAATCAAAAAGAGAAAAAGACAGTGATGATAAAAACACACATAAAATGGATGAAGAATTACCATTATTATCAATGGAAGATGACCTTAAACCCACTTCTATCAAGAAAAGAAGAAAATCAGAACCAGAAAAAGAAAAGTTAAAGTCTGATATCTCTACGATAAGTGAAAAAAATGATAAACATACAGCAAAAGAAGAAAAAAGGAAAGGATATCATACACAAGAACACTCTAACCTGGCATATAAAGATAAGTCACGCAGCAGTTCTCGAAGCAACTCTAAGAGTGATAATACCTCAAAACAAAAAGCAGAAGAAAAAGAACTTGATGACAGTAGCAGGCAACCTATTAATAATTCTGATAACAAAACAGATACTAAAAAAATTAACAAAAATGAATCTAAAAATGAATCATATTCCAGCAGAAGACATTCCACTCGAAGTAGATCAAGTTCAGTAAATGATAAAATAAATCAAAAAGATGCTCTTCAAGTGACAACAGATTCTAAAATTTCTTCTGAAGTAAAAATATCCGGCGATAAAATCCTTGATCCCACACACAGAAGCAGTAGACGTTCGAGTAGAAGTGCCAGTAGTATTTCATCTCAAGACATAAAATGTGAAAGTAGTAATTTAGATGAAAAGTCTGAGCATAATAAAAAAGATAGTAGTAAAGTGGATGTCCAATTGCCAACAGTAAATTCTGTTGATAAAATAAATCAAAAAGATGCTCTTCAAGTGGCAACAGATTCTAAAGTTTCTTCTGAAGTAAAAATATCCGGCGATAAAATTCTTGATCCCACACACAGAAGCAGTAGACGTTCGAGTAGAAGTGCCAGTAGTGTTTCATCTCAAGATATAAAATGTGAAAGTAGTAATTTAGATGAAAAGTCTGAGAATAATAAAAAAGATAGTAGTAAAGTGGATGTCCAATTGCCAACAGTAAATTCTGTTGATAAAATACAAAAATCAGCAGATAATGTAGTTAAACAAACAATCCGTGCAGATAAACCAGAAACAACCAAGAGAGAAAATGATATAAATCAATATAGTAGAGAAAGACGAGAATCTTTAAGAACTCGCTCTACTCGAGATAAATTAAAACTAAAAAGTAATACCCAGCCAGTTGAAGAAAAAGGAGACAAATCAGAACAGCTATTAAAAAGTGATGATACAGTACTTAATGCAAATAAAGGGCTCAAAGAAGATGTAAAATCAAAAATTAACGATAAAGTAAGAACAAGAAATAATTCACGTCATAATCTTGAAAACATCAGTAAAGATGTCGAAGTTCCTTCAAAGCAATTAGTACAAGAGAAAGAGGAGAGTACGAAAGATAAATCTAATGCTGAAGAAGTAAAATCTAAAAAGGACATGCAGGAAAACAAGAAAAATCAAAGTAAATCGGTACTTGATGAAAAAGTGTCAGAATGTACATATATTGCTGAACCTGAACCCCTCATCAAAGCATTATCAAAATCTGATAGTGATTCAAAAACTAAATCTCTTGAAAAAACCAAATCTAGAAGTAGGAGCAAAAGAAGCAAGTCGGCAAACAAAGATCCAGAACCTTTAAAAAACCTTGAAGAGAATAAATCGAGATCTACTGAAAGAGTGAAGGATAAAAATGGTGAAAAGATAAGAAAATCCACCGAAAAAAGGAATCATTCACTTCCTGTGGCTGCAAATTCTCCAAAAGAATTATTAAAAAATAACGAAGAAAATAAGCCTAGTGAGAAAACTAAAAGTAAAAAAGAAGAAAGAAGAAGTAAATCGACATCTAAAGCCGAAGCACTTCTAAAACCAGAAATTCTCCAAAAAGAAGTTTCTAAAGAACTTAGAAATGTGGATGACTTTAAAAGCGATTCCAGTTCTTCTAAGGTCAAAGTTAAACAAAGACATCGTAGTGAAGAAAAGAAAAACAAAACCATAAACCGGGAATGCTCATCAAGAAGTGACTCAGTGACCGATAGTGATAATTGTAAGGAATCATCAAGAAATTGTAGAAAAAGCACGCGAACCAAATCTACTGAAAAAACTAAAATTACAAATGACAAAAATGATGTAGTTGCTATAGAAAAACGGTCACAATCAGAAGTGCTTACCACA
Source organism: Agriotes lineatus (assembly GCA_940337035.1). NCBI lineage: Eukaryota > Metazoa > Arthropoda > Insecta > Coleoptera > Elateridae > Agriotes > Agriotes lineatus. Next base: position 72,084 of record CALNHX010004739.1, read on the forward strand.
ACTGAGAGCAAAGCTTCAGTTAAACAATTGACGAATAAATCCAATAGTGAAGTTTCTGAAAAGTTACATCAGTCTGAAAAAAGAAAACTTGATGCAGATAAAGAATTGTTAAAAACTGACTCGTCTGCAACTCAGTCAAAGAAAATTACGAGAAGTTCCAAAGGTGAAGAAGCTAAAACCTCTGAAAAAATAAAAGGTAAAAGCAATCCTGCTTTAAATAATGACCTGAAAAATAAACTGGTTGCTAAAGAAGGTAAATCAGAAGTTACAGTAGAAACAGAGGATGTAGAAAAAAAATTAAAAAGGAAACATAGCAATGAAAAATCAGATATTCAGCAAAAGGAGGAAAAGAAGCACAAACTAAGAAGCAGAGAACACCAATTAGAAGTTGAACCAAACTTTGCAATTCGCACTTCTAATAAAAAAAGCTCGAAAAGCAAAACAAGTGAAAGTTCAAAAATTCCCGTTGAAGAAAAGGCACAGAAGGATTTTGAACATTCTGTTACACCTACTCCTGCATGTGAGGTTTTCCAAAATCTGAGTGAAAAATCAAAGAAGAAATCTAAAACTCGTACTAGCAAAAGTCAAGGAGAGGAAGTTCAGAATAGCAAAAAGAAAATTAAGTTAGAAGACTTACAGCAATCAGCAGAAACTAAATCTGCAGTTTTACCCACAGCAACTGAAAGTTTTAATCGAGAACCTCAAGCTGGTTGTACTGAAAATGAAAGAAGTAAAAATGACAAATGTCAGAAAGAGAAAAGTAAGTCACTTAAAGAAGAAATCAAATGTACTACTGTGCGTGTTGGTGATCCAGGCACTTTGGCAATTGAATTAAATCCTGAAGTTAGTAAAAGCAAATCGAGACGTGAAAGATCAAAAACAAAAGCCGACACTGAATATAAGGAAAAGCGTAAAAGACAGCAATCAGACTCTGACATATCAACAACTGTTGCCTCAATTACTACGGTACTTGCAGATGAATCCGAGCAAATTTTAAAAGCCAAAGGTAATCATTTAAAACCAAAAAATGAAAGAAAAGATTTAAAAGATCGCCAATCAACTGAAGAGATTGCTTTAACAGAATCTACAAATAATAAAAATTTGTCAGAAAGAGCACCACTGAAAATTGTTGGAAAAAAGTTGTCAGTGGAGGAAATTTGTCCAGCAGATCCAATATCTACAGAATTTACAAAAAGTTTGTTGGAAGAAAAATTGCCAGTAAATGATTTAAATGATACAATTTTAAGAACTACAGGGAAGTCAAAAGATAAAATAAATAAGCAGTCTACAGAAAACAAATGCAAAATCACAGAGAAAAGCGAGGCAGTGGTAAATAAAACAATTGATGAAGTAGTGAACAACTGTGAAGAAACCATTCCACTACACCAGGATAAGAAAGAGAACAAAGAAACGTTAAATAAAGATTATGTCGTTGAATCTACGGAAGTAGTACCAAAGGAAACAGCTGAAGATTCTTGTATTCAGCAGAGTCGAGACAATAAAAGAAAATGTTTGTCAAAAGAAAAGGTTCTAGTTTCTATAGCTCAAACTGATTCAAATCAATCGCATAATAAAGCTACAGATAGTACAAAAACAAATTTTGATGTATCCGAAATAAAAGAAAGTGATAAGCATCAATCTATAGAAGCGGAACCTGTAGATACATCTATTGGTGAAATAGTTACTACTGAAGTTTCATTAGACAAACCAAGTGTTAATCTACAAGGAGTAGAAGAAAATAAGAAGCACTTGTCAACAGAAAGAGAACAAGTGAATATACCTCTCGATGATATTGTTTTTACTGAAGATGTACCAGATAGTACAGAAACTTTAAACACCAAAGCAAACTTGGACTCACCCGAAACAGAATCAGACAAACTCCATTCCATAGTAAATAAACATGTACCTGCAGATGTGGACAAAATTGCTGCTGCTGAAGTTTCGTCGGACCATACAGAAAGTCTAAATACCAGAGTAAGTTTAGATGCACCAGCAATAGAACATAATGAAAACGAATCGATAGAAAATGAACCCGTCGACGCATCTATTGATAAAATTGCCACTACTGAAGTTTCACCAGCTTACATAGAAGAGTTAAAGATCAAAGTAAGTGTTGATGCTAAAAAAGCTGAGGAAGTTGAGAAGTACTCATCAACAGAAGGTGAAGAAGTAGTTGCATCTGTTGATAAAATGTCTACGAACGAAGTTTCACCAGATTTTGCAGAAAATTTAACAACCAAAGTAAGTGTTGCTGGTCAAAAAACTGAGGAAGTTGAGCAGTTCTCATCAACAAGTGAAGAAGGAGTACCTGTTGATAAAATTTCTACTACTGAAGTTTCACGACATTCAGAAAATTTAAAAACCAAAGTAAGTGTTAATAATAACCAAAAACTGGAGGAAGATGAAAAGTACTCTTCAACAGAAAGTGAAGAAGTAGCTGTACCTGTTGATAACACTTCTACTATTGAAGTTCTACCAGGTTGTACTTGTGAAATGCCGACAAATCTTGATAAATCGCGAACAGAAGAAAGCAAGCTTCAGTCAATGGAAATTGCACATGTCAATGCCTCTATTGATGACATTGCTATCAATGAAGGACCACCAGATTATATGCAAGATTTAAAAACCAAAGCAAGTTCTGATTCAAAAGAAACGGAGGAAAATATCAAGCATCAATCAATAGTAAGTGAAGATAAAAATGCAGCAATTGGTAACAGTGTTCCTGAAGTTTTGCCAGATTTGTCAGTCGAAAAATGCAAAGACAAAGAGTCACAAATTACATTCTTCGAAAAGAAACGTAGATTATCCGATCATATCCCTAGTGTTAGAGCAAAAAGACCCAGAAAATGTGCAGTTACTCACCTGATTGCCAAAAATTATCAACCGCCAGTAATCGATACAAATAAATCTGAACTAAAGATGAGCACTGGTAAAAGCAATGATGATAGTTTCGCAATTTACATAACAAATACAAAAACTAGTAATATAAAAGTTTCTGAAACTGTAGTTACTAATGTACTACCTAAAAAAAATAAAAGATCAGCACATAAACAAAAACGGAAAAAGAAGGATCTTAAAAACATCGATTCCATTATTGAAAACTTGAAGCATCGAAAATCTCGTTCAGAGGCCAGCAATGTGGAATGTATCGTAAATAAAAATAACGAATTGAAACTAACCGAAAACATTAACATGGATATTCATTCTGCTGATTCCAGTAGTAGTAACTTACCACAAAGTAGTTCCACCGAAGAAACACGTGCTACAAAAGATAATACTGAAACTGCTTCAGAATTCAACAATGACGGTAAAATAATTCAAGAAGTAATTGTTGAAGCAAATGAACAGTTGCCTTCAGACTCTCAAGTCGTGGCAGCAGAGGCTACTAACTTAGATGCACACAAAACAAGTGATAATGTTGAAGCTGTAGCAGATATGAATACTTTAACAGATACAGTTGAACAAGAAGTCGTAGACAATAGTTTTACTGAAGAAAGCGACATTTTATCACATGATGTGCTAGTGGATCCCGATGTATCAGAGCTTGAAGTTATAGAAAGCAGTTTAACCGAAAACAATATGCCAGCACAAGAAATAGAAGAAATGAAGGACTCTTATAAACAGCAGTCCGAAAGAACAAATGCATTGTTTGCTGAACAAGAAAATTATCAACTTACATTGCATGAAAATACTCCGCCAAAATTACAAAACTCAGAAGAGAAAGATGTTTCTGCCATATTGGAAAACAATCAAGACGAAGAGTTAAGAGAGAAAGATCTTGTACCTGAACCATTAGTTGCTGCAAATAACTTGTCAGGAGAAATTACAGTTGACACTTCAAGTTTACAAGAAACGGTTCCCACTCTTCCTACGGCATTGACAGAAACAGACAGCAATAATCACTCACTGAACGATAGAGTTTGTGAAGATATATTTCCTTATACAACAGAAACAAACAATACCATTGAAGATGATTGTTTACTGGATAATAACGTAGCTTTTAGTGAGACTGTTGAAGTATCTACCTTGCCAAACGATATTTTAAGTTTTAAAGAACCCACTAGTGCTACTAACAGTAACCAACATAATCAAACCAGTGTAGATGAATTGTTTCAACCGAAGAAACATCATTCTATTCCGAGCAGTTCAACGCAAATGATCCATAATTTAGCAATTACAAATAGTTCAGCTCAAATCAATCAAATTCCTATTTCCACGGCACAGCTGCTTGGAGTTACCGACAAACCACAAACTGAGGAAGTGATGGTGAACTTGAGTACATCCACAGCAGAGGCATCGACTTCATGCGAAACTACCGACAATCTCATAGCAGTAATATTTTCTAATGTCTGCAGCGATTCAGAACAAAGTCGCTCGAACAAAACTGGTTTTATTTACTTTCGTGGAACGGACCACAATTACCACAGTATAGGCGATCCTTTGCTTGGAGGCGAGTGTGATACAATCGAAAGTGATCGTTCATCTGATACTAGCAAGGAAATACCCACTCCGGAACTAGAGAATGTATTGGTCGATGATAATATTTTGCCGTATATCAACGCTCTTGCGGAAAATAATCAAGAACCAAGCAGTTCTTTAAATGAATCTTCAGTTGATAGCAGTTCTGATTTTCAACTACTGGAGCAGTGTTTAATTGGCAACACTCTTGGCCGGGAATCAAGCCCACCCTTGCCCCAAACAATAACTTGCGACAACATTTATCAAGCTAATTTGAAGCAGGAAGTTTTGGAATATGAAGAAAATTCAGCTAGTAACAGTATGGAATTTCCAAAGGAAAACAGTGAGGTGTATATCAATCAGTTCCAGCAACAGGCTATGAGTGTAGAAAATATGAGCGAGTTAATGAACGTTGTTCTAACTAGCATTCAGAATTTGAACAACATGACTAGACCAACACAGAATAATGAATCACCAAGGCAAGAAAATCAGTTTCAACCGACCAAATCAGACTTTAATATTGATACGGACACTGTGAATAAAGCTTCAAGTAATGTCAGGTCGCAAAATCTCGAATCCAACTGCAATTTTACACAGGTACTGGAAAATAATGTCTATGTACAACCGGAAACGCCGAGTCTTTCATTTGTCAATGATATATCCGAAACCGACTTTACCAACTTCTATTATTTACCAGTTGCTTACGACAATTCATTGGTGGGTAATAACTCTTCCAATAAGAAAGTAATTGTAGAACGCATTCCACAATTCCCTGAACAATCAACCAAGTCCGCTTTAGAAATGAACATCGGAAATGCCATCATCAGCCCGTCGACAAGTTCAGCACACAACCGAATGGTATTAGATGTAAGTGCACAGTCTGCAACTACCACAAAAACATCACATGTCCCTCCAGTTAAGAAGGCTCCTCCAGCCGAAACCACTACTTTTCAGTCTAATCAGCTTCCAATAATTAAAGTGAAACAAAGTGAGCCTGCACGTTCATCAAATAGCCTAAACCTTGGGTTTGTTCGCACAAGTAGCAGGACTAGAGTTTCTGCTCCAAAACCAAAGAAACCCAGTGACCATCGCAAGAGCGTTGATGATAGGGACAGTGAAAATAATGCAACTGATGGAAATTCGAGCGGCACAGAGACTGAAACTTCGGCAGATCACCGCCTGAAGTTGAAAGTAAGGAAAGAACTCAATGGCGTGCTGGAGAATCAATGTGTGAGGGTTGTGCCGGCCAGAGGACGAAGCCTGTGTATCATTGAAGATCCGGGCGAAGTAGACGTGAAAAAGCCTTCAGTTGAACCCAGCGGTAGTACAGCTAGTGTAAAAAACTTAAATAGCAAACAAGAAGCTACCAAACCGATTGTCACCAAGCCAACTAAGCCTAAGGAAAATGTAATTATGGTGGAACCATCGAAGCAAAGAACTCCAAAACAAACGAGCCCTTGTAACGTTGTGGTACAACCACAAGATGTGGCTAGTCCCAGCGAGTTGCCGAAAGTAAACGAAAAACCGCAAACGATTGACTTGAATGCCGTAAAGGATTTAATACAACCTAAATCAAGCGACTATATCGAACCAGTTGGACAAAGTGATATGATTGATAATGTTAAACGCAGGAAACGAAAACCGGTTGATTATTCCTCAATAGAAAAGTTGCTGGAAAATGACGAGTTTGAGAGCGTTAGAATGTCTCAAAAAAATAAGCATAAGAAGGAAGAGAGCGAGGATGTTTCTAGTAGGTCGAAGACGAAGCGAAAACAAGACAGTGTTGAGGAGAAACAGCCAAAATCGAAGAGTAAATCTAAACCAGCAAACGAAGTGGAGAAAAACAAACCACCGGGTTCTTCGGATGCAGAAGCGGAGGTTCAAAGCAATAAGAGTAACAGTATTTTTGAGGATTCTGACGATGACATTCCAAAGAAGAAGAAGTCCAAACTTGAGGGTAGGCTTGAACCAGAAATGATGAATGCTCTCTTCGACAAATTAGTTGAGGAGGGGAACATAAATACTATTAAGACCAATAATGGAAATAAGTCGAGTCGAGAAGCAAATGCATCCGATATTGAAAGTGTTGCGACGCATTCGCAGAAAATTGATACTCACTCGTCTGCTGCGCGTACAATTCCTACCACTATATTTCATTTAGAAGTAGGATTACAAAAGAAATCTGACGCAATTACGCCCGTTAAACAAATAGGGGTAGTAAATCCCATTCCCAGGCCGAGCAACAACCTAAGGAAAGAGCCACCGTGTAATAATCGCAATAGTTACAGTGGTGGTAATGAAGAAGGTCGAAATTCTAGCCAGTACTACCCTTACTACGCTGAGCGAAGCCGGCGGTCGTATGCTTACTCAAGCAGGGAATCAAGTCGATCAAGCCATCAAGGAAACAGTCGACGTCCAGAATATCCATCGCACTCGAATGAGGCAAGGTACTCTTCACAAAGGTCATCTAGTTCCTCACGAAGCAGTAGAAGTAGCAGGCATCATTCCAACTCTAGATCGAGTGCTGAACAACGTAGCTATCGGTGAGTTGAATTTTTAGATGAAGAGCATGTGGAAATTAGAAAATAACATTTCTCTATCGTGCTTTTGTTTGTACTTGGGTTATTAAAAGAATGAAATCATTCTTGATGCACAAGTCTAAAGCGTGTGATAATTGATTCAATTGTTATTTTACTAAAATTAGTTATTTCTCGATAGCAAAATTGCAAATATTTACCGGTAACTTTTTCTGTGCATTATAATTTAGTATTAAAATAGAGAATAAGAGAGGTGCGCAGAGAAAAATTGCAGAAAATGTTAATTTACATGCTTAGGATGTTTAGAAAAAATCAGCTTTGGCATCTTATAGCTAGCAGTAGAAATGGTAGTAATTTTTTGCATTTTATTTATGATTAAATTGTCTAATTTGTAATTGTATTATAACTGTCGTTGCAATAACTCGGAACGAATATTTTATTTATATTGCTTTGTGGTATCAAATTATTTCAGAACAATTCTTATTTTATATATAATTGAATCATGAAAAATTCATTCATCCGGTCGTTATCATAACAAACGTGCTTACACAGTTACACTGTGAACTGAATATATCATTTTAACCTAAAAATTGCTGACACTATGTCAGTTTAACCTGAAAACTACTAACAATCTACTGACTGTCAGTTGTCACAATAAAGCTGTCATTCATTAAATTACAAAAATGTGTCTTTAGTGGTCGTAGGAAAAATAGCGTACATAACTCGTTTGAAAGTGTATCATACACTCGTATTTTAAGTCGTTTTTTAAATATATTCTCACGATATATGCCACTTTCGCAGCTTGGTCTGTAATATACTATTTTTTGTCAATAAAAAGTTGGCCATTGCAAATGAGATCAACTAATAGCTATTTATGCAACAAGTGCTAAAAGTTATGAAACGAATCCGAACATAAACAGTAGGCCATGCCGCGCAGGCGAATGTTTGCGAATGACAGTAGTCGAGGTCAGTTACGAAATGTAATTATTAATACTCCACATCTGACTGTATTCATTACATAACGCTTTAATTATTTCAAAAACACTTTACCTGTAATGCAAGAATCAACTAGAATAACTTTACAACTTCACTTCAGTTCGAAATTATAGTTTAATAACCTCACTTCACTTTTAGCACATAGGCTAAAAGTAAACAGCTGATTTCTTTAACCACGGTAAAGTATAAAACGTTGCTTTTAGTGAAACAAGCTAGCGCTAAAAGGCCTACTTTTAGTGGTGGTCGTAGATAAAAGATATTTACAAATTGAATAAATTAACATTGTTCTATCGTGTGTTCCAAAAAAATTCATTTAGGGTAGGTCTTGGAAAGAAAGATGGAAAATCTAGTCATGCCTTAAAACTTAAGTCTGTAAAGTACGTTTTTTTCGTATAAAAATGTTCAAGGTAAAGATAAAATTGGCAAAACTGCTTTTTTTTAAATAATTAGAAAATTGATTTTCGTCAGGTTTTTCTGTAAACGACTTGTCATTTTCACATTTAAAATTAACTTGTCAGCTTTTTTTTTTTGAAAATGAATATGCGTAAAAAACCGGAATCTTTTAAAATTAAATGCAAAAAAAGCAATTCTGAAGTGTGCAGAGGAACAGTTGGATCTGCAGCCAAACGTGCCAGAAGAAGAAGTTTACGAAAGATTACCTAAAAACAAACCTCTTTTAATGCCAGATTTTAAATTTTCCACCAATTTTTAGTTCTAAAAAGTTACTAAAACCAATTCTACCAACATATATTTTTTAAAGGAATCCAAGTAATGCCAACATAAACCCTAAATTCTTTAACCTTCAAAATTTTTATAGAAAAAAAAACGTACTTTATTATCCATTCACAAAACTCGTGAACTGTCAATGTCTAATTTTTTAAATATTTGCTGAGTGTACATGGAAATTACAGTTTTTTTGGGAATGTACTTCGAATCTGGTAATATTACAGTTAAGTTATGTTACATGTGTCAAAAGTTAAGCGAAGTTTTTCCTTGTAATAATTAACTATAGCTTTTTTTCCTTTCCAATAAAACCCCCTTTCGTTTCTGTTCCATTGCGATTGAGGTGTATGCACAAAAATTAAAGAATTTTAGAGATTATTTTTTTACAAGAAAGTGTGACATAAGTCAAGTTTTTAAATTGCAAAAATTTCAGTGCTGCCAAAATCAGCAAGCAGAAGTTCCAAACCAGAATTTAAACGAGGTACCAACTTGACAGCGTTTTGACAGTTCGCGAGTTTTGTGAATGGATAGTAGGTGTGTGTCAGATTGTATCTTGTTTATGAACACATCTGTCACTGTGACAGGCAAAAGTTTACTTGTATCAAGCAAAAATGAAAATAAGATGGCATTTACACGAGTGTATTAATGATAACGATTATTATACTATTAAATTGAGAAAGAGATGTAGTTTTAGGAATTTATTCAATACTACTTATATTTTTTATGGAAAGTCCACAAACAACAAAATTTTTAGAAATTAATGGATGTTATTATTTTATTTAGGTTCGTTTATTTAGTTTAAAAAAGTGAAGAAGGAAAAGCAAAATTAAAAATGCAATTATTTCAAATTTTTCTTTATTAATTTTTTAGTAGTTAAATAACAAAATAATCAAAGTAAGCAAAATAGAGAAATTCTATTATTTGCAAAATTATTATGGTGTGGGCTTTTAAAAATCTCTTTTCTCTTTACATTGAAGTTGAATAATAAAGGAATTAGATGAAGCTAAAGAAAATTAAATGTAGTTATTTTTAAAAATTGAATGGCCCATGATAAGGACGGCCAGTATGGGGATTTCGTTATAGTAAGAGATACAAATTTTGGTTAAGTGGGAAAAAAGTTGCACATTTAAGGGACTAACAAAATGACGCCTAGAAATCCTGGATATGATTGTTCGTTTTTGAGTTATCTTTAAAATTAAGTTATTAAAGAAGAAAAATATTTATTAAAAAAGTGAATATTTGGGCATTAGAAAAAGCTATTTAAAAAAATCTGGTGTGATACGCACAGACAACTTCCTTTTACAGTGATCTTATAATTAGCCAAAAATTTTACTTTTAATTTTTAAGCATTTGTTAAAAATTTTCAAAAATTACAAATTCTACGGAAACCGTACAAAATAGAGCGTTAGTTGAAGAGAAAAATGTTCAACAGTAATTACATAAGTGGTGATAGTTTTTTGATAATTTTAACTAGATTCACGAATCTTAATAGCAACAAAGATGAGTTAAACAGTCCCAAGTTGTATATAGGGTTTGATGGAGCTTCCAGATGAGTGTCCTGTTATTTTAACAACTGCTGCTCACCTACTCCACTTTTAGCTAGTTGTGTTACAGCAGAAGAACTATTTGAATGGTGTGTGAAAAAATAGTCGCTGTAATCAGCTACTATCAAATAGTCATTGTAATTTTGATGCTATTGGTCGATTTGAAATTTTTTCTCAGTACTATTGGCTGATAGGACTGTTTAAAAAATAATCTCTAACATTTTAAGCTGAATTCAAAAATATAATAATATACTGGGTGTTCTATTTAAAATAGAAAAAAGAAAACAAAACAAACCCATTTTAGAGGTATTCAACTGGAAAATCACCTATCCCACATTGATACACATTAAAAATGTAATAAAAATGTAAAGTTTTAAAAAAATCGTTGGAGCTGTTTTTGAAAAAATCGAAAAAAACTGAAAAATCACAAGAGTAAACACCTACTTCCGGTTATGCGATTTTCTTCAAAAGCTTGCTGTCACATCTACATAGTACAGAAAACTTATATATGAAGTTTCAACGCCATACCTCTTTTCGTTTTTGAGATATTCTGTTCACAGATAGACAGACCAATAAACAAAAACATGTTTTTTGGGTTCAGGGGACTCTAAAACGTGAAGATCTGTTGAAAACTCAATTTCGAATTTTTGGCGTGAATCCAATACTTCCTTTATCATAAAAGGAAGTAAAAAAAAAATTGTATGTAATGATGAAATGGGTTTGTTGCAAATGCTTTATTAATTTTTAAATTTAGGAACAAGATTATCACGGCCATACAAATTCAGTAAAGAATATCTGCCTTAATTTATGGCACAGTGTCATTTCATAATGTTCGATTACCACATGTTTTCTTTTCAAGTTCTCCTAAGCGTAAAGTAAAAATAGCAAAGAGGTTCAGCCTTACAGAGTAACATCTAATGGCTGTTAAATGGGTTATCTGTACAGGGTGTCCTGTAATATGAACGAGAAACTTCTGGGTGCTATAGAGAACGTTGAAAGATGTAAATATTGCATATAAACTTTTAAATCCCTCCCCGCCACGTTACACCTTTCTAAATAGGGTTGTTATATTAGAAATTTTTAATAGACATAAATTTGCCTATACAAAAATATGTACTAGGAAACCTGATTTATTCAAAAGATTTTTTTAGCTCTTAGTTTTTTCCTTAAACTTGTATTTTTTGTGTTTAAAAAATAAAATACTGTATGATGCATGGCAAATGCTGACGAAGAAAAGGGTTTACAAACTGCAATATAAGCATGTCAGGACACAATATATAGAAGTATTAGAGGAAATGTTCTCCCACCAAACTTATAAAGTAGAATGCAATAACATTGAGAAGACATTGGAGCGGTTCAAAGGAATATTAAAGAATAATAAAGAGCTTAAAGAAGAAGCTATGGAGAAATTATCTAAACAAAAGAATCGCAGAGACCTATGAAGTCTATAAAGCACAAAGAGCCATAGCAAAAGTAGCTGTAAGTGTAAAGCAAAGAAGAAAATGTGGGAAGATTTTGGAAGAGAATAGAGAAAAATATTAGAAACAATCAGAAATTGTTTTTAAAGTAATAAAAACTCGTAAGTACGGCTAAAACAAATTAAAACCAAGCAAGGAAATATAATACTGGAAGAAAAAGAGATTTCAAACAAGTGAAAAGGATACTTTCCGGAACTACTAATGCAAGATAACATGCAGCATAACACAAATCAAACTAATAATCAAATAATGGAACATAGAAAAAATCTAACTATGAAAGGCAGCAAGGCCTGATGCAGTGCCGCCAGAAATTATTAAATTCATGAGGATAGTGGAATACAAGATTTACACAAGATATACAACTTAGCATAGAAGCTTAAGAAGATACCTAATGAAAGGAGCATGGCAATAATTGTAGCGGTATACAAAAACGGGACACCAAGGAATGTTCAAATTATAGAGGGATATCTTTACCAGCGTACATAAATCAAACAAGTAGAGACACTCATGTTTAATGTTGAAACCTGTCCAGAGTGCCTGGGAAGGTATTTCTAAGCTTGACTACCAGATTACAGAACAACGTTCTACCAATCACAGCCAGTTACTGGCTCTGCTACCAATCATGATGTGGTAAAGTAGTGGCGCCATCTGTTAGTACTATCCGAAAGTACCCTCCAGGAGCTGTTCAAGATCATTCAAATCGGTATTTTAACATCAAAGGAACTGACAGTGAGACTATGTGTAGCAGCCAAAGTCTATAAAAGTATTCTACAAATGAAACTAAGATCAGCAACATCGACACTATTAATACAAGAAAAGCTATATAGAGCAGTTGAGTAAGGAAACATGTTGAACCGGATCTAGTAGACACTATAGAAAGCAACTATGATTCAGTCATAGAGTAAGGACTGGAAACATGCTATCAGACATGTTTGCTACAACTGAAGGAGTCAAGACAGGGGGAGTATTGAGCCAGCTTTTGTTTATTTGTGTCATGGACAAAATAATAAAGGAGTATAAAAACCGATGAATATTTTTACAATGGAATACCAAAATCTTCAACCTATTAACTTAGAAATATGGGTGTTTGCTGATGACATAGTGCTGTAGGCGGATACGGAAAAACGTTGACAAGAAAATCGGGACATATTTAATGAAGTGCTAAAGAACTATAATCTAGAACTTCATAGAAAAAATCAAAGTGTCGATAATATCAAATGAAAATATAAATATTAGAAACGAACCTATCAAGCAAGTATAGTTTAAACACTTAGGCAGTATCATTCATAGGAGAGTACACCGGAGGAGGAATTAAATAACAGGCTAAGCGGAGCAAACATAATCTTCCAAGTTATTTATAAAAAGTACTTAGCAATAAGTATCTATCTGCACAAAGCTAATAGCACAGATTAAATACTAACGGACTTAGAAGCGACACTTGCGGCGGCGCCGAGTAGCCGATTTCAGCTATGGCGGCCATATTGAAATAGAGTAAATCTATGTCAAACTCGAGGTTAGCAGGTGAGGTTTTGCGTCAGTGTGTCAAAACTGACGCAAAACCTAACCTGATAACCTCGAATTTGACATAGACTTACAGTGCCACCAACACATTATTCTCGATCTACTCTGTTTCAATATGGCCGCCGTAGCTGAAATCGGCTACTAGGCGCCGCCACGAGTGTCGCTTCTGAGGCTGTTAGGTGGTTATTCTGTGGTAATAGTCTGTAAAACCATCTTTATTGTACGGAGCTGAAAGATGGGCCTTGACAAAAGTGGAGAAGTGAAGAGTACAAGCTGCAAGAATGAAGCTTTTAAGAAAATTAATGGCGTAAGATCAGATAGATTAAGAAACGAAGACATCAGACAAGAGCTAAATGTGGGAACGATAAAGGATGAAATTGAAAAGCAAAATTTAAGATGATTTGGACACTTAGTACATATTACTAAAAGTAAACAAGTTAAGAAAGTCTGACAAGTCAAACTAGAGGGAAAAAATGAAAGAGGAGTACTTTGACGAACCTGGAACAGCAGCAACTTAGAAATTCTACAGGAAACGGGGCTAAGTTGGTATGAGGCAACATAAATTGATAGAAAGACTTTGAGGAACTAATAGTTACGACCACAAAACTTCCTCGATGCCTTCGGGTACAAGAGAACCGGACTAGGTGTGTATGTATGTATAATGCACGGCACATTTATTCAGCAAAATGCTTTGCAAATATTAGCCGAACAAAAAAGCTAAAAAGTTTTGAAATAAATCAAACTTTTCAGAACATAGTTTTTTAGAATCCATTAAAAGTTTTAATGATTATTCAACACTATAATAAAAGAACCAATGAAATTAGTCAATTTTTCAGAAACGGCCAATCAAAATGGACTATATGTGAAAACACCTAATGCCACAGTGTTTTCGCGCGATCCTGATTGGTTTCAATCGTGGCCTTCCCATTCACCGGATTTCGACTTGCCGGAATTTGTTTCACTGTGAAGCTATTTGCCAGATTGTAGGGTGCGTGTCATATAACGAAATTCGGCACAGTACTGTGCCTCGTTCTAGCCTGTTTAGGTTAGTTGCAGTCTTTGATAATTTTTTTCCACTACACGGCTGGTGTTGTCCCCACAATTAGCATAGTGTCCTCGATCTTAATATCCGGCGAAATGCATTTTGGTGAAAAGACGAATTCCGGCGAATGGAAACGGAGCCGTTTTAATGATTTCAATATAGTGAGTAGCCTTTGACTGACATTTCGCTAAAATGCCAAAGTGAAGTTTGCAAATTGGTGTCGTTCTAAAAAAGAATAATAATCGTGTTGGAAGCTCCAGTATTGAATTAATAGTGGAATAGATTAAAAATGTGTGCCGTCAAACACTGTAAAATCAAAGTCATATATCTATATTGTTGAATAATCTTTCCAAATACCACTCAAGTTAAAATTTTTAAAGCTTTTTTTGTTTACATACAATTTTTCTTAACAAAAACTGCTCAAATTCTACTAGACTTGCGGTCTTAAAGAATTTTTGATGCAGTTTCGGTTTGGGAGAAATTTAAACAATCATTTGCGTGTAATCGAAAAAATCTCAAAAAATGTTCACCCTTTGTGGCATTACTCTTGAAAACTTATAGTCACACGTAAAAATGAAAAAACAGAAAAAAGTTTGGTATTGGTAGAATATATTTTCATATTTTCAGTGTAGGTAGGGTCCATTTTTTTTCTATAATAATTTTCAAGGTCAACTTGCTAGGGGATAAGTTCCTGACGCAAAACCTAACCTGATAACCTCGAATTTGACATAATTGTTCTGTCAGCCATAATGAATATTCCCCAGGGAAATTTTTGTCTTATTTAGTCTCTAGGGAGTAAATGTTTTACTTCTTTCACAATTTTGAAGAAACCGACTTCTACTCCCGGTCGTGGAAAAAATTTTATTATTAATTTATCCTTCAAATACGAGGCCACAGTCCTTTCTCTAGATTGTGCAGATGATCGTTTTTACTTATTGCATTCACAATAAAGAAACTTTAATTTATTTCTATTATAACCTGGCCACCTGGGTGGTTGAGTGGGTTTGCAGTATTCTTAGCAACTAGGTGGACATGGGTTCAAATGTGGCCATAGCCGAGAATTTTCTCGCAGCGGCAATGAATTTGAACTCATTGGATATGTTAGCTGTAAGTTGTTGAGTGTGTGGTATACTTGCATGCGTTGGAGCATATTGTAAGTCGCATGCGGCTCACTACCTTTGTTGCACACTTCTTGCGAGGTATGAATGGTTCGTGACACCAAAACGTAGAAGAGGCTATAGAATAGCAGTCTGAAATTACCTTGAACCTTTAGCTACCTTGAATATTATAACCTATAAACTGGTTGTGTACGCCATTGAAAAACTGACTTTGGTTTGACATAAATAGTACGCAGCTAACCTGATTTAGTGACCTTGATCAATTTATCTCATTTGAGGTTAATGTGCACCAAAGAAATTTGTCGCTGTATTCAAATTGTAAGATCATGGCAAGGCTATGTTGCATGTTATAAATTTGTTACGAGATAGGTAGAAACATATACCGGCCATTTAAGTGTGGAGTGGTCAAGTAAATGGATTATACTCGCATATTTTAATTCTTACAGTTTGTGCAAAGCATTTAGACTTGCTGAACCAACCACACTGTTGAATCAGCAAGAGTTGGAAATCTGTAAAATGGTTCTAGTTTTCAACAGGTTTAATTTATAAGCCGTTGGATAGGTGGCCACAAATAGCGACCTATAGAAGGCAGCTGTTTATCGCTTATACTGTCAAAATTACTGTGGCTGAGCCTCTCCTCGTTATTTACTGTATGTCGTAAGGTTGAAGTGATTTGAGTGGCTATTAAGGCAGAATATACATTGTACTTTGGCCAAATATGAATTATTTAAAACTCCTAAAAATAATTAGAATATAAATTAGAAGTTACTGAAAGCTTAATCCAATATGAATCTTAAGCTCTATATCAAGAAACTTAGAAAAATATGTGGGAGCAAGTAATTCAAATTCAAAATAAATATTTAAATTGGAACAGAATTAGGCAAGAAATAATTACAAAATAGTATATTACGCAACAAGTTCAGAAAAGTGGTGTTTTACTAAACAAGTATGGCTGGTTTGAGTACGAGCATTAGTGAGTACTAAAATGGCCATACGCATTTGCATTTGGCAGTACTGAAATGTATTGTTGGTGACACTGATAGTCTATGTCAAATTCGAGGTTAGCAGGTTAGGTTTTGCATCAATCCGTGTCAAAACTGACGCAAAATCTAACCTGCTAATATTGAATTTGACATCGACTTACAGTGCCTCCAACAATACACTTCAGTACTGCCAAACGTACAATGAATCGCCGTTGCTACGCAGAAAAGTGTTGCTAATGCAGAAAAGTACCACATTTGTAAACGATAAAATAAATTATAACTACACATTTGTCTTTTTATATGTGTGCATACTTCAAAGCATATCTAACTTCAGTATTTGATGAGGTCAAATCAGCATGAAATGATGAATGAGCTTTACACTATTTTTCCTACGATCATTGCTGCAACTGCATCAACACAAATATATAAGAGGTTTAAATCATAAAATTATTTTTGACAGTTTTACCAGTATACGATTATGTACTATATCATTTATTTGGTTTTTGAATTGGTTGATCAGTTGAAAATTGCACAGAATTTCACGTGTCTCAGCATGTAAAACTCGTTTGTTGCCAATATGCGGCATATTCTCCAACTTCTATGGAAAAATTAACACTGACAATTTAGTTTTATGACATTAATTACCTTCAATTTTTACCACAAAACCCTGAATTATACTCAAGTAACTAATATGCTATTTTTAATGTGATAAACAGGGAAGGTCTACTTTTAAGGACAGTCATAGGAAGAAGTAATTTATTGAAGCAATATAGTTAGGTATACGACTAAGTCCAGTAGTTTGTGAAAAATATGTCTTTTGCCTTCAAGGAAACTTTAAAATGCACTTTTTTACCAACCACATTTTTTGTTTTTCAATTTGTAGGTGTACATAGAGAGAGAATGCATAATTGTCTAGTACTATTTGTTATGGAAATGTATAGCTCTGTAGGGCTTGCATTTCATTCTGTAAACATAAAATCTTATAAAACTTACAAACGATCAGTAATTATACATTTTTATGTTTACGTAATTTTCTGTTGAAAGGGCATTATAGATGTATAGAAGCTTGACAGATACCATCATTCAAAAGAACATTTTGAGAATAGTAATTTCTTACAATACGTTCAAAACTTTGAAATATGTTTTTGTTTTAGAGTTTAATAAACACATCCGTCTTGCCATTGTCTAAACTTTCAGTTTGTATTATTGTAAATAATTGTGAAAATTTAAAGGTAGCCCACTTCATATAGTATTCTTACGCCATATGCACTTTTTTATTTTAATTGGTAACTTTATGTGTTGTTATCAGGTAATACAGGTATGTATGTGAAGTATCCCCAAAGTATAATTTCTTTATGTAAGATGTAATAAAAACAGTAATGGCAGATGCGGCGACTCATTTAGAATATTTTATGTGCTCATGGGTTAGAACTTGGATGTGGTAATTATTATAATAAGTGTAATAATTGTGTAAATGTACATTGTCTTCTACTAGTCGAATTGTCTTGTCTATAATAGAGAATTAAACGTTTTCTATTTAGCCAACAGGTTTATTTGAACTACTGGCAATTCATTAAACTCAACTTTCAGGCAGCAAAAGAATATCCGGCAGCGAATCTTTCTTCCAAGACAAAGCAAAGGCGTTAATTTCAGGCGATGTGATTGTTATGATGCTTGTAAGAATCCGTCGGCAGTACAAGCTGCTACTAGCTTCGAAGATGGTTCTAGACGTCTTTATACAAAGAATCTTAAAAACGTAAAACTAACCAACTGTAATTTTCAAGGGCTTTCTCTAATTTCGAGTTTTTACAAAAATAAGTCTTCTTAAAAATACTCCTTTCCACAAATGGGATTCTATTTTTCAAATGATGTTTGCTGTACTGTTGTTTTTCTTGCTTATATATAGAATTTGGTCTACAAGAGGGAAAAGTGTGAAGTTTTTGATGTTAGTATATGAGATATGCTTGGGGAATCTTTATGAATTGAATTTGAATTGTCTCGTGTTTGTCGTATTATTGTACAAAGTCTTGGTGAATCTTATTATTCATTTCATAAGTTGTATCACAATACGTTGTAATAGTTGCAACGTAGTGTAAAGAATGACATACAACATTGTTCTACATCTCTCCCTCATAGTTGTTTTACCAAGGCTTCAGTACCGTTTAGCATAATTTTTAAAATAACATTTAATAATTTGCTTGGCGACATAAAGTACTTTCTTGTTATTGGAACCATTAAAAATTGCACTGGATGTAGAAATTATCTATAGGGTGTGTTTTTTTTACTATTTTCCCTAAGGATGTCTAGAAAATTAGAGCAGATAGAGGACAAACAAATGTAGGTGAGTTTGATTTAACACTACTTGTTTTTAATAAAAGGTCCGTTGTACCAAAAAAAAACTCAATAAAAATTACAAATCTTCATAAAATACTGTCTATTTTATATACTTTACATATGGTGAAATAGAATCATTTCTAATGTACAGCTTTGGAAGATATTCCATATTGGTGATAACCAACCAGAGTAAAATAAGTACAGAAATTAAACAAGATACATTCAGAAGAGGTAATTTAATATGGCGAGAACATCTCCAGGAAATACTTAATGGTATAAAAGGAGAAGAGGATTGATAAACAACAAAAATTTAAAATGGCCAAGAAAATGCAATAGAACTACTACAACTAGAGGAAATTCGAGAAGTAATGGAAAACATATTAATAGAAGATTAAAAAATAGAAAAATAATAGGCCGTAACAGTTATACAAGATATGTAGCATTTGGCAAAAAAAAACAAATGTTTCAAGAATGTAAACAAGTACTAATCTATATGAAAGGCAGTAAAGGAATTTGAAGATAATATAGAATGTAGATAAAGAATACGCACAAAACATCGTTTGGCTCGATCAGAACAGGCAGGTCTATACTTGCCACTACAAATATTAAAACCAATTTTATGAAAAGGTAGTGCATTCAAAATGATCTTATATAATATTCAGCTATTTCTCAAACAGGTCCTTGATTCAATAAAGGCGATGGAAATGAGCAAAATGCGGTATCAGATAAATTAGTGAAAGTCATAAATACGAGAAAAAAGCACTGAAAGCAGTAGTACAGATCAGTGTAAAAAATTTAAAGTAATACAAATAAATAAAGTTGCGGAGTTGGGAGATTCACCATGAGCTATTTTTAAATGTAGAAGGAATAGTAGAAAGAATAAAGGAGTAAGGTAGAATAATGAATAACAGAAATGATGGCATATGCTGATGATCTGGTAATAATTGCAATAAAGAACTTATAAAAAAAGTGAGAGGACTAGACAAAGAAGCAAGAGATTTTAGATTATAAATCAACGAAGGAAAAACAAATATATGAAATATGAAAAAAATGCCAATAAGAAGAACTGAAAGTTGATGAGTGGCTATAGATTCAAGGGAATAAACTAATTTTTTGTACTAGCAGGAATAAATGGCCCACTTGAATTGTCATTTTGAGACAGTTGACTTTTAATCCCTGAGGGATTAAATGAAAATTGCAACATTACTATTGTTATCCATTTACAATATTTGCAAAGCTATCCATTTCGAATAAAACAGAATTGTACCTATAAATGTTGAAACATGCAAGATAGCATATATAGGTACCACGGGACTAAGGTGCCATTTATTCCCACGTGCGATTATTTCTTCAACTTGGGCTCGGGAATAAATTTCCGCCTGGGGATTAAATGGCACATTTGGTAAATATAGTAAAGTAAAGTAAAGTTCCGTGTATTCCACATGAAGAAATATGGCTTGAGACATGGCAGGCAGGGCCGTCGAAATATCTTTCCGAAGCCTAGTCATCTGGCTCACCGTTGACGGCGTAAAAATTCTAAATGGGAGCCCTATTTATTGTAAAGCTAAGAACTTCGGTTGAGTTAGATACATGTTTTGAATAAACCAAGAAAAAATAACACAGGGTGTTATGATGCAAAACCTCAAGGACGGAGAAAGTATGGCCACCCAAAGAGTAGTTGAAGACTTGTAGAGACGTGATGGCAAGGAATAGGCAAAGTGAAGACTATTTGGTGATAGTGTACATGCTTAATGGTGTAAGGAAGAAAGAAGAATTGGAAATCAAAGCTTGCACACACAGATTCTTCACAGTTCCAGATCAAATGCTGGAATTGTTTTTCGTAGATTATGTTACTTTCACTATCTTGAAATAAGAAAGCCTATTTGTTTATAAATATAATTCCAGTGATCCATTGTGGACATGAAAAATAACTTATTAAGAAAATAGCTTAAGTCGTCGATTATTTATGATCTACTATATGGATTGCATTAATACAAAATGCAAAGGGGAAAAATCAACTTGGATATATATGAGAAAAAAGCACTGAAAGCAGTAGTAGGGATCAGTGCAAAAACATTTAAAATAATACAAATAAATAAAGTTGCGGAGTTGGGAGATTCACCATGAGCTATTTTTGAATGTAGAAGGAATAGTAGATATCACAACCTCAATTCAGTGCAAACCAAAGATCTGTTATATGTAGATGATATATTTTATTTTTTATTTTATTTGATTTTGTACTCAGTCAACAGCCGTTAAGACAATTATAGGCTTTGCTGTACATTTTATGGGGACTTCCAACCCCACTAACGACTGTCATGATGGTATTATGACATCCGGGACCAACTATTTCCGTGACAGCCGTACCACGAGGCGCCAAGTTCTGACCAGAAAGAGCGTTGCTTAACTCTACTGATCGTACGTGGATGCTTGTTCAAGCTACACCACCCGGGACCTTATTAATTATTATTAATAACAAGAAATGTACTACTACAAAGAAGTATAGAATATGGAAAACTAACTTAAAACAGAAGGACATGAAACTAAACATCTTAAAAAGTAAAATAATAAAAAATATAACGACAGAACAAGATGAAGAAAAATAATAAGAATAGACAATAAAATCCTAGAAAAAGTCAACACAAACAAATACCTTGGTATTCAGCAGAGATGGCCGAATTGATTGCAAAATAAGAAATAGAATCAGTAAAGCAAACAGATTAATAACACACTAATAACTACATTGCAGAATTCTGAACAATAACAGACAAACACAGATTGAAAATCACTGCTGCTGAAAGGAAATATTTGAGATGCATAGTGGAAAAAACTAGGACAGTCAGAGTCCGTAATAAAAGTATAAGAGAGGAATTACAATTTAACCTAATAGTAAAACACATTGAAAAAAGGAACTGCAGTGGTACGTACATTTAATCAGAATGGGAAATGAATAAGACCACGAGGGAGTCCAAGAACTAGCTGGGAGGATAACATAAGGGAAATAGCCTGAAAAAGAGGAAAAATTGTGGATCAAGTAAAAATCCTAGCCAGAAAAAAGTATAGAGGGAACACCCTAACACCGTGAGGTGAAGTGGAGAAAAGAAAATAAAGTAAAGTGAGCATAAATCTCCATAGTCTATTGTGTAGCTTGTAGAAAAAAATGTGTAACTAGCAGGAAAAGTGATATATTCCTGCTCGACTATGGAAATTGCCAAAAATCAATAAATTACATTGTTCCGGCCTAGGCCGAAAAGTTATTTCCGGTCTGTTATTTCTTGTTATCTTAGAAATGAGTGCATTTGTGTACTTTTATTGTTTGTCGTTTAGTAATGGCAAAAACACACTTGAAAAAAAGTATTTTTCATCCGGTCAAAGAAAAAATTGTTTTTCTCTATCTTTTTCCTATAAGAATAATTAAATATTCAAGAAAATTGCAAACATCTGGTAAACTGTGGACCTAAAAAACAAAAATAGTAGTGTAAAATCAAGCTCATTATATCCATATGGTGAAAACATATAACTCACCCTTTACATAATACAAAACATTACAGTTAACAAAATATTATATTGATGTGAATAAATTTGATTTTAAGATGGTTCCTGTATATGAAAGTATTATACTAACAAACTAATGGTACATTTACGTTGCTGTGCTTTACAATGAAACACTGTACAGGGTGGCCAAATTCGATGTTTTTGTGGGGAATCTCGGTAACTATAGAATATATGGAAAAATTGTTTCCCCATCCTCTGTTTTTGGAGAAAAACTTAATGGTGAAATCCATAATTGGCTATCGTCTTTTGTTTTCGAGTTATAAACAAAAGTAAAATTTTTCGTTTTATGGCTATATTTCGCTTATTTATGAAAATAGAAAAAAGTAATTTCTTTGTTTTTCAGGCACTTTTTTGATAAGATTGCAGTGGCGTAGTCAATCTTTCAAAAATATTTTCGAAATTCGAGTTGCATCAAGTTGTATTTTATTATACAGAACGCATAGTTGGCCCTAGCATCAAAAGAAAGAAATTTTTTTCCCATTCTAATGATATATATCATGCGGGTTCGAATTATTTATATTCACTACATTACAGCAAAAACTCGCAACTCGTAGCGCAGCTGGGATAGCCCTAGGCTTGCATTAAACAAGACCTTGGTTTGAATCCCGCAGGGGCTGGAAATTTTCCGCAGCCTTGCCGATTGGAATCGGGCACGGTGAGACCATTCACAGTTGTGCACCAAATTAACTGTGCTCTATTCAGAACCACAGACCTTAAGAGATAGAGTAACAAGGTTAACACACATCTCACACAATGGTTGCTGCGCAAGCACCAAAGGCACGCTCCAACTCTGTATCCTGAATCCGGGGCAAGTTGAGCATTGTACCGCCAGACGCAAGCGTATAAAGCACCAGCCTCTACACCGCAAGGTGAAATGAGGTTACCTATAATATATTACATATAGCAAAAATTCGAAATTTTCAAAGTGGCCAAAATGCGATTGCCAAATAGGACACACCAAACACTAAAACCGAAGTGTCCCTGATTTTGGGCATCAAAGGTACAGAGGGGTTTAATATCGTACCATCAGTGCTCATTGTTTCGGTTGAAAATCCCGGCCCTGTTAATATATGCTTCATTCGTCCAAATTATATTTCTATTTGTTGAACGTACCAATTGCAAAAGTCTAGGCGTCGTTCAGGATCGGTTGGTTGGAGTTGTTGTTGTTTCCTTGATTTCTAAGGTCTAAATTTGTGTTTTTTCAAAACTGATAATGCTCGGCTTCATGATGTACCAGACTTGGCCTCAATTTGACGGCTTGAAATCGAAGGATTTGCAACTGCCATTCCAATAACATTGACGGCAACTTCTTCAGCATTTTCAACATTATGTTTCACTTGCAGCTTCAGAATTATTATTACTCTGAATAAAACATTCTCACATATCAAACTTTTCTTTATTTTCATAGGCCTTTGTGTAATCAGGTAGATTCTACTACAAAACGATGGAATATTAAAAACTACTTTGAAAATTACGAGTTTTTGCTATAAAGTAGTGTAAATGAATCATTTGACCTCGTTTGATTATTTCATTGGAATGGGAAAAAATGGTCTTTCTTTTGATGCCAGAGCCTGCGTTCCATATAAAAAACACAACTTTATGCTATAACTCGAATTTCGAAAATATTTTTGCAAAATTGACTGTGCCACTGCATTCTTATCAAAAAAGTGCCTGAAGAATGTAGAAATGACTTTTCTATTTTCGTAAATAAGCGAGATATAGAAAAATCGAACTTTTGCGTATAATTCGAAAACAAAAGCTATCGTCTTTTGGATTTCACCATTAAGTTTTTTTTAAAAAAGAGATCGAGGATGGAGTCTCAATTTTTTCATATCTTCTATAGTTACGGAGATTCCCTATGAAAACATCGAAATTTGGTCACCCTGTAGTACTTGGACAAAATAGGAAAGCCAAGTATCTTTTTTTACGGTAAAAGTAACTGTTGGTCTAAATAGAACTTTAGACATTGAAGTTGATACAATACCACAGCGTGATTCGCTGAAATCATAAAGTTGAAATGAGAACTGTAATAATCTACATAACAGGGTGTTTTATTTCATGACTTTGAACTTCTTTAAAATAAAGACAAAACAATCTAGAATTTATAATGAAAAACTTATTGACTATATTAAATCTCTTGGTTATTTAATATTTTATAGATAGAGTAAGCATGCTTACGTATTTTTCCTGGGCCCAATGATTATTAGACTTAAGGAGTTAAATAAAAACATTGTTAAATTAAAATTAGATATGAAGAAACTGACGAATCCAGAAATGAAAAATAAAGCTAAAATCGAGAACAATTTAAACAATAGCACCATAAATAAAAGTAGCGACACAGAATCATTCTAGAAAGATATAAAAGATAGGGTTTTAGAAGCTTTGCAAAAACATCTAAAGCCACATGGAAGACAGAAACAAAGAATGGATAACCGACTTTATTTTATAACTTTTTGACAAGAGAAGCAAACGGAAAGGTACTAACCCAGTGTAATACAAGAAAGTTCATAAATACCGAAGTTACCTAAAGAGTTTTAAATGCTAAGCAATGCAAGGAATACAGAACAATAAGCCTAATGGGCAACATGTTAAAAATTTCCTAAAAATAATTCATAATCGTAATTAAAAGGAAGCGTGAGGAATATCAGCACTAATAGCAGACACTCTACACCTTTTTCAATTGTAATTCAGAAAGTATAAGATGTTTTTCAGAAAGTCTAACTTGTAATTCAGATTAGTAAATTATAATTCAGAAAATGTAAACTGTAATTCAAAAAGCGTTAATTGATATTCAAAAAGCCTCAATTATAATAGAGGAGAGCATCAATAATTGTAATTCAGAAACCAAAGAACGATCTTTATGAAAAATTATTATAGATACGTATATGCAGGATGTGTGTAAAAGTTGTCACAAATTTAATATTTATAAAAATAGTCGGGCAGATTGATTTTAATTTTGGTTGAAAAATCACTTTAAAATTTTCCATCATAGAATTCACGGCTCTTACTATGAGCCTTATACGTAAATCAAGTTGTCAGCTATTAAGTTATATTGTTATAGAAAAGAACACTTAAATATCAAATAAATTACAATCGAACGGGTTTTTGCAAAATTTACAGGCATTCTGTATGTATGTATCTATATAGTAATTTCACATAAAAATCCTGCCTTGGTTTCTATGTACCACCCTTAAAGGAGGGGTGAGTACAACCCTACCTAGCTGTAACTTTTGGTAGAATATGGCGTAAATAAGGACTAGGCAGTGGTTCTTTAGATTACAGAAAAACATCATAAATTAAAACAAAATGGGCGCCAGTCGTTATACACAACATAAAATCTAGCTACCAAAAGCAATCACCACCCACCATGTAAATCTCTTACGTCAACCTAAATCTAAAAAAGAACACCAGCAGGTTCATGAAGAGTGGTAGTATAAATACTCCAGAAAATATACCAGTAACAGTAAATAAATAGACTTTTAGTAGTCAACAACAGTACAATAAACAGTTATAATTAAAGCAGGAGGCTGAATAAGGCCCAGTAAATAACAATTAAATGGGTTGGAGTCACCCAGATCACAACACACAAATATATTTCAATGTCATTAAAATTCGAACACATGTACAAGACAACAAATTAAAAATTTCTAATGCTAGCAACAATGATGGCTGCACTGATAATACAACGCCAACATCCAGCTAATGAATGAAATGGAACACAGGTTGTCCGGCTTACAAACTGGTAAATTGAAATTAGAATAAGCCGTGCGCTCAAGGTCACACTGCGCCAGGGGTTTTGTACAGGGTACATACACTCTTCAGCTAATCTCTAGGTAAAAACGCACTAGCGCTTAATACAACTTTGAATTACGTTAACACATGCACTTTTATACCGAGTGTTTTATTTAAAGTGCAAACATAGGGAAATAGCATGGGAAATCGTATATATGCAGATTCCTGCTTGCCGCTTGAATAGTGGTATCAATCAAACTAGAAAAAAATACCCTTAGTTTCATATTACTTTGCTCGAATTTGTTGCTTGTTTAAGATAGAAATAGCTTAAAAACTTCAATAAATATTTCACATTTTATTCACAAAAACAGACCAGCCATGATCAAATTTATTTATTCCAAAATAAAGGTTATTTTGTCTTAGTTATCAATTCACGTATTTAACTGATTAATATGAATGATAATGTTGAATATTCTAATGAAGAGATGGTATTTATTATCAAAACATTTTAAGTGGCGTCAGTTTCCACGCAGTTTTTTTTTTTGCGAATAAAATACAAAATATTTATTACAGTTTTTAAGCTATTTCTATGTTAAACAAGCAACAAATTTAAGTAAAGTAGTATCTAACTAAGGGCATTTTTTTTCTCTTTTGATTGATACCACTATCAATCCTATCAATTCAAGCGGCAAGCAGGAATCTGCATATACACGATTTCCCATGCTATGTCCCTATGTTCACACCTTAAGTGAAACGCTCAGTATTCAAAGAACTTTGTTTCAAAAATACGCAATTCATAGCAGGCTAATCAAAACGCTGAACGCAAACTGCATGTACTTAGTGTGGTATGAGATGCTCTTCAAACGCCCTCGGAAGTAGCTCGCAGGTATGATGACTCTTGCGAAACGCCGTGTTGCTGGGTAGAAAATTATCTTGTAAGACCTTGGCCCAAAGCTCGTGCTGATCGGCAGACAGAGAATTCCAATGGCTACTACAGCCAGGACATTACGCCAGTTGTTAAAGGCATAATTAGTACCGAAACAGAAATATCTCACCAAAAGATGTAAATCAGCCTCACGTAATTGCCAATGGATGCCACACAATTGAAATGGGGCGCTACAACTCAGTTACAATATATGTTTTTTAAATATCAGCTAACGCTTTCTGAATTACAAGTTACACTTTCTGAAATATAATTTACTAATCTGAATTACAATTTACACTTTCTGAATTAGAATTTACGCTTTCTGGATTATAATTTACTAATCTGAATTAAAATAACAATTTACTAATCTTAATTAAAATTTACACTATCTGAATTATAATTTACTAATCTATATTACAATTCACACTTTCTGAATTACAATTAACTAATCTGAATTACATTTGACGCTTTCTGAATTGCAATTTACACTTTCTGAATTACAATTTACATTTTCTGAATTACAATTTCACTTTATGAATTATAATTTACTAAACTGAATTGCAATTTACACTTTCTGAATTAAAATTTACTAATTTGAATTAGAATTTACACTTTCTGAACTACAATTTACAGTTTCTGAATTAAAATTTACACTCTGGGAATTACAATTTACTAATCTTAATTAAAATTTACACTATCTGAATTATAATAAACTAATCTATATTACAATTCACACTTTCTGAATTACAATTTACTAATCTGAATTACATTCGACGCTTTCTGAATTGCAATTTACACTTTCTGAATTACATTCGACGCTTTCTGAATTGCAATTTACACTTTCTGAATTACAATTATACCTTTTGAATTATAATTTAAAAACCTGTATTACAATTTACACTTTCTGAAGATAATTTACTAGTCTGAATTACAATTTACTAATCTGAATTAGAATTTACCCTTTCTGAACTACAATTTGCACATTCTAAATAATCATTTACTAATTTAAAATACACTTTCTGAATTACAATTTACTAATCTTAATTAAAATTTACACTATCTGAATTATAATTTACTAATCTATATTACAATTCACACTTTCTGAATTACAATTTAATTTTCTGAATTACAATTTCACTTTATGAATTATAATTTACTAAACTGAATTACAATTTACACTTTCTGAATTACAATTTACACTTCCTGAATTACAGTTTACACTTTCAGAATTATAATTTACTAATATGAATTACAATTTATACTTTCTGGATTACAATTCACACTTTCAGAATTATATATAATTTGTAACCCATTATACCGTTTACAGAGTATCGGGGACTTTCAGAATTATAATTTACTAATCTGGATTACAATTTACACTTCTTGAATTACAGTTTACACATTCTGAATTACAATTTAGACTTTCGGAATTATAATTTACTAACCTAAATTACAATTTACACTTTCTGAATTACAGTTTACATTTTCTGAATTATAATTTACTAATCCGAATTACAATTTACACCTGCTGAATTACATTTTACACTTTTGGAGTTATATTTACTAATCTGAATTACAATTTACATTTTCTGAATTACATTTTACACTTGCGGAATTATATTTACAAATCTGAATTACAATTTACACTTGAGTTACATTTAACACTTTCGGAATTATATTTACTAATCTGAATTACAATTTAAACTTTCTAAATTACAGTTTACACTTTCGGAATTATATTTACTAATCTGAATTACAATATGCACTTTACAATTTACAATTGAAAAAGGTGCAGTCAAAGAGGTCTCAATATGTGTCTCTTGAATCTCTAACCAAATCGCCCAGGCAATATGAGAATCTGCATTAATAACAAAGAAATTGAAAAGGGCCACCAATACAAATATCTAGGACTCTTGGGACATAACAAATGAGATTACAGTCAGGATAGAGATGCATGTAATGCATTCATGAAAATGAGACCAGTATTGAGCGGTCCAAACAGAAATATTAATATTAATGACAAGGTGTTATGTTTTCTCTATTTTAACATATGGCCTAGAGAACTGGACACTCGCAAAGAAATTGTGCAATAAACTGGAAGCATTCGAGATGTAGGTGTACAGGAGGATTCTGCGAATATCTTCGACTGGCAAAACTAGAAACATTGAAGTTTTAGATAAGCTGGGAAAGGAAAGCAAAACTTGAATGCAAACTGCAACTGGAGTTAATCAAATCAAACAAGTAATGTTTCTTTATGTGAAATAAAATTTTATATTACATTCCATAAATGGATTCCACTACAGTTGCTCTTAACTGTATCTCGGAGGTGAAATAATTAATGTGTGTTGCTTTAAAAAAATAACTATATTGCAGCATTTAGAAATTAAGATTTTCAATGCAATTCTTTGTTTATGCTTATCAACTGTGAAATAATTTTAATATTACAAATAAAAAATGGAACTGAAACAAGAGCTTGTAAAACTGGAGTAGTAAATACTTATGTAATCATTGATCAAGGCAAAAGATAATCTCTGAAAGTCTTCTGTGGCATTCATGCTGCTTATTTGAGTATTTTACCACACTAAATATTAAAAATAGTAAATTATGAACGTTTTGGGGAAAAGTATATTCCCATTTTTAATAAACCAACTCAACAATTTACTGTTGGTTGGTTAATCGTCAGCTTTAGTAAAAATGAAAAAGTTACAAACGGACATGGGCTTCTATTTTTAATTTTGTAGTGTGGCAAAGTACCTAAAGAAACAGCATGAAAAGTCGTTTCAATTTTGAAAGATACTAACAGTAGTTCAAACATCAAATTTGTTGCATTTCAGGTAAAACTCCCCGTGGGAGTGTTGTAAAATTTTGCTTTTACTCTAAATAATAAAAATAAATATTTCCATTAGCACATTCTGCACAAAATGTATACTTGTTACTTTATAATAAAAAATCAGGATTTGTTATTAAAAGTTGTGTGTACACATAAAACTAATGATTATTATATTGGAAGATTTAGTTCAGTAAAAATGTGTTAACTGGATCTTCCATTAAAAAAAGTATCAAGGGTAGGTAAGTGATTTAATTGTAAAGAATCACACTTTATTTGTTACTTACATACACTACTGGACTCTCACTACACAGGGAAAGCTTTGCTACAAGTGGAATATGCTTCATAATAACGAGTGTATCAGTGGAGATACATTTTTAGCTATGAAAATAACATGACATTTGTTAAAAATAAAATAAATGGTCTAATTCACAATCAAGTATTGTGCATTTTTGGGGCTTTCAGTAGCTAATCAGGTAAAACACAAAGCCTAAGTGATGTTTTTTCTTGCTCAATCTTTGCTTTAGCCTTGTGCACTCATTAAAAATTTGTTTACTTGTCACTCTGTAATTAAGCACTGCTGTTTCAATTCATTCTTAATGTTCATTAACCTTTCTTAGGTATGCTTCTTCGACGAGTGATCTTGCTTGGCGTGAGGATATGAAAAAGAAATTCCCCCATATGTTCAAAGATGAAGTTTTCTTCTAAATTTTTGAGGTAAGTATGAAATGATCATTTTTATTCTTTTGTAATAGATTCATGATTGTGTTGTCATATCATTTTCGAGCAGTGCTTGAGGATATAAAAATGAAAATTATGGATATTTTGAAGCCAAACGGTGTGGGTAGATACATAAGAATATACACTAGTAGGAAATTGTAATTATTAGATTAATGTATTTTCTTGCCTCTAACATTGAATATTTCTTGTATTTAAACTACTGTATTAGGTTTGGTTGTCCTGTTCTTCTATTGTTTCCTCTCTCTCCTCCAAAGACTTTCTAATGTCTGTTTTATGATTGCTTGAGCAATATTAACTCTTCTTTGCAACTTTCACAATTTTTTGTTCTGTGCACTTATGATTCTTTATTTAGTTTGAGTGGCTTTGGGGTTTTTCATATCTTGGGGATGGCTGAACTGAAAAACAAATGGAAGTATGCGAGTCAAGAGATGATGAATAATCTGTCAAAAATTTTATTAGAAACGTATAACAAAACTGCCATAATTGTTGTCTCATACTTTAAACAACAATGTGAAATAATATAAATTTGAACGAGTAAACACAAGAAAACTTTTTAATTTTTGAATTAATATTGAAAAGAAGCATTTCGTATTTATTTTATGGCGAGTAGGACACTAAACACATTGAGAAATAAACATTATGATCAGCCATTTCAGTTTATTAAAGTACTGTCTTTTGTTTTAAACAACATTTTTATTGGGCGACCATTTTGAAAGCGACATCTTTGATAATAGAACATTAATGTGTTTATCTTATGTCAGTTTTGAAGGTGTTGTAATTGGCGAATGCATTAAACACAGACATTTCAAAAATTACTACTAATAGTCCTAACAGCTTGCATACATTTTATGTGATATAATTTATTTTATTGAATAAAAAAAAACTTAAATGATGAAATAATAGTGCAAAAATAGTAGTCGGTGAAATTATAATTATGGGCACCATCTAGCAGTTTTTATTAGAATTACTAAATTAATGCACTATACAATTGTGAGAGTTGTTTGCAAATTTTCCGGAAAAAACGCCTTTTTGACAGACATTTTACCGTCTTGCATTAACTAAATACTTTTCCCATTCAGTTTTACCAACGTTTTTGCTGGAAATGTAAAATATCTAAATTTAAATGTACACTTGGTTTCATTGAAATTCACTAGACCTAATTTTTGGATGTGTAAACTTGTATTTATAGTTACCTCGTTACTCGTAGTGCCAACTAATAATAACTAGATATATTAAGTAGTCTTATTTATGCTAGAAAAAAAAGTTTAAAAAGTGTCTACTTGAATTTGACTTTTGACTTGTAGTTGATTTCAATGAAACCAAGTGTACATACAAATATTCTCGAATATTTAACTAAAATTGTACTTAAATTTCTGCTTGTAACTACTTATCCGTTTTGTAGATAATCTGATATTGACGGTTTCCTGTTTCGTGTATTTTATTCAGCATGTAGTAACTAATCTCTATGCTGTTTTTTTTAAATACGGAAAATTTTAATATCCTATTCTGTATTTTGTGTTGAAAGCGCATCAACGTCAATAAAGAAACAGAATGGCAATATTACAGTAGATGTATGTACCCACTCTGTAGAATTTAGATACAGTAAAATCTTTCCATAACGGACATCCATGGGGAATATGAAACTGTCCATTGTAGAAAGGTGTTTTTTATTCAGAGATTTATTTACCTTATATTCCCTACAGTTCTGTACACTAAAAACCGTCTTTTGTGTAGAGGTGTCTGCTATTGATAGGTGTCCGTTCAGAGAGGTTTTACTATACATTGTTGAAACTATTTATACAAGCACTGGCCTTAGAATAATTTTGTGATTCCTGTAAAATATAAATTCAAAGATGATAATCAGATTAGCTTTATTTATTATTTCATACAACTTGTAGATATTGAGCGGTACAATTAAAAAGTGCATATCAGAATAATATATGTATATATCTTTTACTGTAGCTACATTACGATAATATTTCTAACATGGTGTTTTTTTTCAGGTAACTACAAGATTGCACGTCAGGCTTAGTTTTTAAAAATTATTGTATATAAGTGAATTTAATTTGTAAATTAGGACTATTTTATCAGATACGTAACACCCTATACCCATTATAGTCAATAAGGTTCTGTGTATTCAATTGTAGTGTTATATATATTGGTTGTTTTAATTTGTATACAGTAACTTTGCTGATATGTTTATAATTTATTTTTTAAGTTTTATTAGTGTATAAAGTAATTTGAATATGATAAAGTAATTTGAAAGTACAATAATGATGTTTTACATAAATTTTTGTTAAAAGTAATTTTTATTTATTTATTGAATTATACCTTATTGTAAATTAAGCCCAATAAATGATTGATATTAATTGATGTGTGCTTTATTACGTAGTCTACTGTAGCTTGTAAAGAGAGAAAAACCTACAATAGTTATTTATGGTATAAGGGCGTTACATGCTGCTCAACAAATGAACGGGACCATTTGCATATATTGGTGCAATTAAAAAAAAAATTCCAAAGGACAGTCTTGGTATTTTTGCTAACCTTTCACGATTGTGTCACTATAAGAAGCCTTTTTTTTCATAATTTGTTCATTATATAAAATATATTTAAAAATTTTGAATTTTGCTCAAATGTTGATAGCACATTGCATACAAAGTATGCCAAATCGTTGCCAAAAATTTTTAAACGTTCTGAGACTCAAAAAACTATTAATTTCCTTTTTTTGTTCTTCCACTTATTTTTGTTAAATATAGTTTTTTTATAATTTTATTATTTTTTAATTTCCATTAATACGATTTTGTTAGTGCTTCAGTTGACATTTGAGGGCAGTGCAATTAAATATGCTTAATATGAGTATACTATAAATCAAAAACTCCACCAGGGCCTAGTGGTTCGAGTGGCAGAGTAATAATCACAGCGATCAGCGGTCTCGGGTTCAAACCCCGGGGGAGGCACAAATTTACGTTGAAAAACGTATATCAGTCCTTTTCAGGACTAACCAGGAACACCTGAAGACGGGAGTAGATCAAAACTCCCGAAATGTTGTGTGATTTACACCCTAGACAGTGGAAAAAGTCCGAAAAACATATCATAATAGACCACTGCCAAAAAATGACATTCAGAGAACAAAATAAATTAGAAGTGTAGAAGATGCAAACCTTTGATAAACAGTAAAATTAATGTCGTAGATAAAATATTGTATGCAACGCGTGCAAAAAGTCGTTTATGCATGAGACATGAAAATTATGAAACTTTTAGCACTTGTTGTATAAATAGCTATTATATGTATATATTTTATCACATAATGTAACAAATACAATTTTTATGGGTGGTCCAGTTCATTTGTTGAGCAGTATATTATACACGAGAGAAAAGTTGAGCCCTCAAAGCCGTTAGGCCGAGAAGGGTTATTTTCCGAGTGAATTATTTTTAATAACACATGGCGTGGAATACAAAATATTATACAACTCAATAAATATCTAAAACAACAAATTTTATATTGACAGCCTTGAAGTCAGTGGCAATTTGGAAAGTACCGAGAGATCAAATAAATTTATAATTAGTTGCTTGTGCTTCATATATACGTTTGGCAGTACTGAAGTCAGTCTATATCAAATTCGAGGTTAGTAGGTTAGGTTTTGTTTGTTATTTGACACAGACTGACGCAAAACTCGAATTTGATGTAGCTTGACAGTGTTTTAACTAAACTAAAACCCTATACTAAATTTCAAATAAGCATGCAGTACTTGGAACTAAGTAGTAATTAGGGTGCAAAAATTTAAATCAACTTGATTTAAATCATCCGATTTTTATATTTTAATCATGTGTTTTAAATTAAACATTTCTGCTTGTTTAAATATTATTTATTAATGAAGAATAACTAGTTATTAATAACAAGTGACTACATGATACAAAATGTATTCATTAAATACGATGTTACACTCACTGTTGGAAACAATTTTTTGGCTTCGCTTAATTGTTTCGCCAGTTATCCAATTATTTCAGGCCTAACCTGTATATTTTTATTTGAATTATAAATCCTTTGCATTTCGAATTCTTAAATTTTCCAAAGCAGCTTATTTTGTACCTGGATCGAGTTCCTTTCGTTCGCTCAATGCACTTTTGACCCGTGCTATCTGTTATCACAGGCCGTTGTAATGCGAGCTTTCCTTTGGAAGCGAATTTTTCGCCGAGGCACTTGCTGTCTTCACCTGAGCCCGCCGTCACCGGCGCGGCTGAGGTTTGATTGTTTAAGTCAAATTACGTGCGCTCAACCAATTTCTAGGAACATTGTGTTTCTAAGGGCTGATAATGATTAGGTACGATGCCGCTTTTCTGTTTTGTTATTCCCATAGTAATTGCATTTTCTCTTAGCTTTTATATAATAGTTTAAACCGGAAAATTCGATCTGGAACGCTAGGCCGCCGTGCTGCTCTAATTTTCGACTCCGCCGGATAATGTCCAGTCTTAATGCTTCAACCTGGGAAGTGATTATGCTTCGATTACGGGCCCATTAAGGGAACTCCTGGCTGTTTGGTATAGCAACCCCTGACCAGTTTTTCCGTCAGTGATTAGCGAGTGCCAGGAACTCAAGGTTAGTGCCGCCCTTGGCGGTAATCAGTATATTCAAAGCAGATGGTTGTCCCGGCCTTCGAATTGATTTGGCTCAGCTGTTTACAATTGTTTTCCGTTAATTATATTTAATATTTGGAATTTGAATTCCGAAACCAAAAGATTCGCATTCAAAATCACTATCATTACTTGATTATATAGTTCAATTTAATTCATGCCTTTGTTTCATATGTATCTGGATATTATTATATTTAATCTTGATCAATATTTAAAGCTAAAATTTTGATGTGTATTGATCTTTGTAAAAGGTGCATTCACGCCTTTTTTTATTTCAATAGCCTAAACAGAAAGGTTTTATCAAATGACTGAGGTATTCATATCCCACGATTGATTTGAAGTTACAGTGTTACAGTTATTAGAATAACCCGAAAGGGTTTTTTGATTTTTATGCGTGTCGCAACCTTCAGTTAATGTACACAACCTTATCTTGACTTTAATTGCATTTTAATTATTCTGTTTATTTATTATTCACTCTACAAGTCCATTTATTAATTACTAATTAAACGCTAGTCACTTGTAGTTTATGTTTTCTATTATTTGAAATCTTTTGATTTCTGGCGCCCATTTCCTTTCCTTTTTTGAAGACATTCCAGGGTACACAGCTGATGATTTGAACCTACGATCCAAGGCCACCAAATTTGAATTAGCTCGGCCATCGCGGTAAGTAAAGAGTTTTCAGAGCTGCCGTGGTGCATAAACTGTAGGGGGGTTGATCTGCGATTTTTACTACCATCGATCAATTTTATTAATTAATCGCAGGTCGGCTTCTTTATTGTTTCATGTTGTAATATTTAAATAAGAATACCAATTGGCCCGTCGCCAGCGTGGCCGAGCCGTTAGGGTGTCAGGCTGTGATGCCACGGTACGGGGTTCAATTCCGAGTTCTGGAAACTGGCGGGCGGTCTACCCAGTCGCTTTAAAAATTGGGTACCGAAACCACAGTTGTGGAAGTAGGGAAAGTAAGGCAGTCGTCGAAGGTGTGATGTTAACCACATCACCCAGTAATCCGTTAACGGTGCGCCAGATGACTGGGTTTCGGAAAGCGATATTTCGGTAACTCTGACTTGCCTTGTCTCACGTCATGTTCCTACATGGAATGATGTGCCCGAACTCCGAACTTTACTTATAACAATTGGCCCGCCTTCTCTGTTCCACTCTGTTATATTTTTCTGGATTTTTTAAACACCCTGCTAACCCTTGTAATTGAAGTTTACACACTTTGCAAATTGCCCTGCATCCTGTTTTTCTCAGGACATTTTTCTTTATAAAGTACCGCCAAATTTCGTCGCCTTTTCGCCCCGACATTTCGATCAGCAGTAGTTTACACCTTGAACCATTCAATAAAACTGAGCAGATGAAAATAGAAAATCTCGAATGCCACCGTCCACGAGTCATCGTCATCTACGTCTATTATTTTGATGAGAACTGCACATTAGTGTATACATAATACACAGCAGCGATATGAATTACGGTTGGTGGTGAATTCCATACCTTAGTTATCTCTATTGTTTTACTGATAAAAATGGTCAGTGCGAGATTTAAATTTTTAACTATGTATGCCTACATTGCCTACTGTACAAACATCTGGCAATTAAGAACTGTGAAACTTAAACATAACGAAACAAAGGATGTGGAATTGTAGACGTCGAACGAGTATATCTTTATTATAGCGTTAATTAACGCAGGTTTTTCAATTAGCGAAAAACCCGATTTAAATAAAAAAATCCGATTTAAATCGAAAAAATAATTTTTTTTTATTTTTTTATTTAAATCGTGATTTTTTTGCACCCTGGTAGTAATCTCAACTATGGCCGTGATTGGTCGAAACAAAGTCATCATTACAACCACCTGAAAATCAAATATTTTTCAAAATTGTCAATTTGACATTCGGTATGATTCATAAAACTATAAAAGGAAAGCCGATAAATAGCAGTCAAGCAATCTTATATTTTTCTAGTGTAAAATTGAGTTTAAGGAACAATAAGTGAAATATATATATATGTATATATATACCGGGTGCTGACTTGCGCGACGCACCATAGGAATTTGCATAGTAAATTCTTTATGTTCAATTATTTGCTCCCCTAATTATTTTAGAGCTAAAGTGTAAATACATTTTTTGTAGAGAAAAAAATACTGCATCCATTCATACTGTTGCTAACAATTTTTCAATTTCCAGAACCGAAGGAATGCAAAAAATCAAACTAGCATTTTTACAAGAATCAGTGCTGCCATGGAATTATTGAAACAAGCCAATGCCAACGCAAGTGCGTGCGGGGCGATCATCCAGTCACTGCCGTCAAAAGATTGAATTTATTGTCGTTTTTCTCGTTTTGGTGTAAGTTCTGAACCTCATTATTACACCTACAATTATTTAATAACGTGCCTGTAGTTTAAACTTAAAATGAATCAGTCTATTAATGGTTGTACTTTTTGGAATTTGCCGATACGGATATTTTACAATAAACAAGGAACAAGGAGCTTACTTAACGAACGTCCACCATAATCGTAAAACCATTTTTGTTAGGTCTAGGTACCTTAGAGACATTAAGCAGAACATAATTAATAATGAAACATCAATGACAAACAAACAAACACATATTGTCGCTCCGCACGCATTTGCATTGGCATTGGCTTGTTTCAATAATTCCATGGCATCACTGATTTTTGTGAAAATGCTAGTTTGTTTTTTGCATTCCTTCAGTTTCGGAAAATGAAAAATTGTTAGCAACAGTATGAATGGGTGCAGTATTTTTGTCTCTACAAAAAATGTATTTACACTTAAGCTCTAAAATAATTAGGGGAGCAAATAATTGAACATAAAGAATTTACTATGCAAATTCCTATGGTGCGTCGCGTAAGTCAGCACCCGGTATATACTAGCTGTTACCCGCGACTTCGTTCGCGCGAGGTTCGTTATTTGTGTATTAAATAATGAGTAATTATTTTCTGTCATCCCATCCTATCCCCGTCCCCGTCCCTTTATCCGTCCTCACCCCTTCCATCCCATCACTTCCCTTTCCGTCCCGTCCTGCCCCGTCCCGTCTCTTTCCGCCCCGTCCCTTCCCTTCCCGTTAGGGTTTCCAGTCCCGGGATTCTACCACAAAAACCGAGTCCCGGGACCACAGCCAGCCCAGGCGAAGTCCCGGGACCATGTCAACATGCGTGCGTATACTCGATATCAGAGAATTAGGACGGGTATTCACCGACGTCCGGCGTATTACTCATGCCTCTTGTACATTCTGCATTATTTGCGTTTTGCGTAACGCAGGAGAGGTATTGTTTTCGGTAGATTAGAATTAAACCTGTGTGTTGTTTCAGCCACATTTGCATATCTTTTTCTATTTATGTATTTGTCTGTTTTTTTTTTGTTGGATTTAGATATGTGCGAAAAGCTGAATAATTTATATTTTTGGGTTTTAAGTGTGTTCGTTATTTGTCTGCTAAAGCGTTACAATATTAGAATGAATTCCGATTCGCAACCTACCTTTATTCTACATTTAAAAAAATAACGATTTGAAGTCACTATGGCAACAGTTTTATATATTGAAGATACCTAAACAATTGGCGAAATGTAAAGTGGGTTTCTACAAAATTATCATAATCAGAGGCAGCTTGACGAAAGGATTACACAGGCACTTTGCAGTTCAAACAAAAGCAAAAGCGACAGACATTAGTACCAGAAGAAAGCAATGAAGTTGTAGACGAGCCCCAACGCAAATTATCAGCACAGAAATACTTTATTTAACTTAAAACACTTGTTTTTCTTTGGAAATTTTATGCGGAAATTTCACCTGAACACTATTTCATTTTCGGGACCATTTTCGGGATCTTCGGGACTAGTCCCGGGACCTGAAATTTAGCTCGTAGGTCCCGAAAACACTTTTGGTCCCGGGACTTGGAAACCCTACTGCTTATTTGTTTTTAGGAGTACTCCTACGAAGTTGCAAGTCGAAATGTCTATTTAATATTATTTCTCCATACAAAATTGGAACCCCCATTTTACCCCTTTAGGGGTTGAATTTCGAAATATCCTTCCATATTCCTTGTATACATCATAAAGGGAACCTCTGTGCAAAATTTCAGATTTCTAGGTCCAAGGGTTTGGGCTGGGGTTGATGAGTGAGTGAGTGAGTCAGGACTTTCAGTTTTATATATATAGATATACAGTGCTAATATAGAGAATGCGAACATAGGCAGTCAAATGTGCTAGAATACAGTTTATGGGATTTGTATGCATTAGACAGAAATAGATATATGCGATTATATATTCTTTGTCGATATTTTCTGAATAGTTGAATTGTAAACTGATAAATTGTAATATTAGAATCTAATAGAAAAGGCTCCAGCATATAATATACTCCTCTATCTAGCCTTCACCGAGTATGAGAAGGCCTTCGATACAATCGAAGTATGGACCGCACTACAAGTTCTAGATAACGCACGAGTAGACTCTAAATATTCCAACTTAATAAAGTATACATATGACTATTCAATTCACCTGTCATCTGTCAAAAAGTGACCAATGAAAATTCAGAATTCTGACGTTTCTTGACCAATCAAAAAAATATCAGCGGATATATCTTCCTAGAAGGTATTCAAGTGACTATTTTAAACAAATGTGGTTTTTATTAGAAAAAGTCAATATTAGTGTTCTGTTACTATAGAAATTGCGTAGTTTGTTGCTAGATTTACTAAAAACTAATTTGAAAAAGTAGTTTGGTTCATTAAATAGTCCCTCGAATACCATTCTTAGTCAAAGTTAAGTAGATTATTTTTGCGGTGGTATCACTACTCATGTCCATTGCGCTTGGGATTAGGACTCGTGCTATCGCACTCGTCCTAATCGTACCAAGGCGCAATGGACATTCGTGACACCACCGCAAAAATAGTCGACATAACTTTGACTACTCATGGTATTATAAGTGATTATTTTTTTCGTAGCGATCTCAACCAATCAGAAGGCTGGATTTAGTTAAGTTATCTTGTATAATTTCGATTATAACAGGTGGCGCAAAAGTAATCACCCTATCGGAACATGCTCTCATTTTTGCAAATGGCATCTTATGTCATCGCGACTTTGACATTCGTGAAGCAAACAGAAGCAGAATACACATAGACAAACCATGGATCGCTATACTCCTCAAGAACGCGGAATAATTTGTGTCAATGTTTTTGATAAATAATCGGTCAGTGCTTTTGGCTCCACGTGAAATTTGTTGTCGATTCCCTGGTCGTGTGGCATCAAATGTGCAAACACTGTGGCGTTTAGCCACTCGCCTCGAGCAGACTGGCTCAATACGGGACAGTTTCAGACGTGGCCGGCTCCGGAGTAGCTGTTCGGTCGAGAATATCGCTACTGTGACTGCAGATGTCCAAGAGGACCCTCAAACATCCACCAGACGATGGGCCACGCACTTGGGTATCGGTAGACGGTCTTTACAGCGAATTTAGGTGAAAGACTTAAAGATGTTCCCTTACAAGTGCAACCGCACACACAGCATGAACGACAGTGGATATTCTGAAGCAAGCTTTTCCCGACCGCTTCATCTATCGTTTTGGAGATCTGCACTGGCCCGCAAGATCGGCCGATTTGACCGTTCCAGACTTCTTTCTTTGGGGTTTTCTGAAGTCACGGATCTATACGAACAAGTCACAGACCTTGGCGGCCCTAAAGGAAAACATCTGACTAGAAGTGGAGAATTTATCGCCAGAAGTTTTGAGAAAAGTCATGAAAAATGCTGTGAAACGAGCCCAAATTTTCATCAACTCTGGCGGTGTCCACTTGACTGATATTGTCTTCGAGACTTAATGGAAAAAAAATTAAACGTCTAAATAAACATAATCAACAAACAGAACCAATTCTTTTCATTTACAAACAAAGTTACTGCCTTAGGAAATCGAGTGAGGACTTTTGCGCCACCTTGTACTAGAGTAAATTCACTAGGCAACGCAAAACATAACCTTTGTCAACTTGATGTGGTTTTCATGGATATGGGTTTCAGCTAGGTTAATACAAACAAATCGGGCTGCCACTAAAATATTTATTTGCTCCTAATATTTAAATTTACTCAAAAAATAATCAAATCGAATACAATGCGTACTTCGAACAGGTTATACGTCTCAAACTTCCTGCACAATAACAAATCGTGTCAGTTTGACAGAGTAATTCTCCCGCTGACGCGGTCGGACTATTTAACCTGTCAAACTGACACTCTTTTACAGGCGCGTAGGAGCGTTTTCTAGACTGCGGGGCAGGCGCGTAGGAGCCGCGGGGGCCACGGGGGCCAATGGCCCCCTCAAATAATTTTCAGAGGGGCCTGGCCCCCTCAAAAATATCTGTTTCTAGTTTCATCATAATTTATAATTTTACGTATTTCTTGCAACCACTAACATGAACATATATGAACTTGAATTGTAATTAAAACCCGCGTCTGTAAATCGCCTTATTTTTTATTGCCGCCGAGTGAACGATATTAAATTTCACTATTCCAGAAAGTAATCGGTGTGGTCGGATATAATTGAAATGAGACTACTATAACAACACTTTTCTTATCGGGTATTTGCCGTGCAACTGCAAGGTTGTTTCCAAAAGATGCCTACTATTATAGCTATTAATATAACGAGAATATTATGCGATTTATAATAATCGAGGACGTTGCTAGCCGACGAGGCGATAGCCGAGTCGCGTAGCAACGTCCGAGATGGTTTAAATCGATGGTTTAAATCGCAAATATTCGAGTTATATTTTCAGCTTTATCGTATCATCGAAGCAAGTAATTTTAAAACAAAACACTGATTTTGTTTACATTGAATTGAAAAAATGTGTCAAAAGTTTTGCCACGTTTGGTCGTTCCTGATAAAAGTGATGGAAGATTTTGGTGTCTCCGCATGTATTTTAAAGTTAGCAGAAAGTGTGAAAATGGATTTGTTGCCAGAGAAGTCGAAAATTCAATACGGAAAAGAATTTCGTATTTTTTGTGAGTGGCGAGACAAGGAACAGGTTCGAGGTGCTGGAGAAACCGTTTTGCTGGCGTATTTCGCAAAACTTTCAAATGAGTATTCCCCTTCATCATTATGGCCGAAATATTCCATGCTACAAGCTTGTTTGGAACTAAAAGAAAGAATCGAAATTGACAAATATGGTTCGTTGATCAAATTTATCAAAAAGAAGAATGTTGGATACCGACATAAAAAATCTTCAGTACTGACGAAAGAACAAGTTGATGAATTTTTGCGTACAGCTCCAGATGAACCTTTTTTGATGATAAAAGTAGCTTTCTTGATTGGACTTCCTGGAGCTGGCAGGGACTCTAGGGACTAAAGTAATAGTATATTACATACCGAGGTGGGAAGTGTTTCATTACTGTCGAGAGATTAGGTAGTTTACCGAGACGCGTAGCGTCGAGGTTAACTTTATCTCGAGACAGGGATGAAACTTTCCACCGCGGTATGTATACTGTTTTATTTGCAATCATCTAATTTTAAAATACCTACAATTGAATTCAGAATAATAGATGTCTTGATGTGGCTAATATTTTTGTTACCGCGAAAACAACCCACTCAATGTTTTGTTACCATGGAAACACCCCACTCTTCAGGTATGTAATATTTTTCGGGGTATGTAATAATTTCCTGGCTAGTTTCAAGTAATCATCTAGTTCCCAGCTGTTGTCATGTCATGAAATTGACACATTACAATGTGATTGCGAATAATAGTAATTTACGATACAAGTAACGTTATCAAGCTTTTTACATTACGAGAGAATAGTTTGAATGAACGAGCGACGTTAGGAGCGAGTTTTTTAAAATTTTCGATTTATAATAATCGAGGACGTTGCTAGCCGACGAGGCGATAGCCGAGTCGCGTAGCAACGTCCGAGATGGTTTAAATCGCAAATATTCGAGTTATATTTTCAGCTTTATCGTATCATCGAAGCAAGTAATTTTAAAACAAAACACTGATTTTGTTTACATTGAATTGAAAAAATGTGTCAAAAGTTTTGCCACGTTTGGTCGTTCCTGATAAAAGTGATGGAAGATTTTGGTGTCTCCGCATGTATTTTAAAGTTAGCAGAAAGTGTGAGAATGGATTTGTTGCCAGAGAAGTCGAAAATTCAATACGGAAAAGAATTTCGTATTTTTTGTGAGTGGCGAGACAAGGAACAGGTTCGAGGTGCTGGAGAAACCGTTTTGCTGGCGTATTTCGCAAAACTTTCAAATGAGTATTCCCCTTCATCATTATGGCCGAAATATTCCATGCTACAAGCTTGTTTGGAACTAAAAGAAAGAATCGAAATTGACAAATATGGTTCGTTGATCAAATTTATCAAAAAAAAGAATATGTTGGATACCGACATAAAAAATCTTCAGTACTGACGAAAGAACAAGTTGATGAATTTTTGCGTACAACTCCAGATGAACCTTTTTTGATGATAAAAGTAGCTTTCTTGATTGGACTTTCTGGAGCTTGCAGAACGAATGAATTGGTGAAAATGTCTACCGATGACGTTGAGATTTTAGAGAATAAGGTAGTTGTTACTGTTCCTGATTCAAAAACTTACAAAAAAAGATTTTTTGCGATTGTGTCTGAGGGTGATATCAATCCTGTTATTTTAATTAAAAAATATGCAGCGTTACGGCCGGCTCATGTTACGCATAGAAGATTCTTAGTATCATACGGAAATGGAAAGTGTACTATTCAGCCATGTGGCATTCATTTTTTCTCTAAAATTCCTGAAAAAATTGCTACATATCTCAAACTCGAAAATCCAGCTATGTACACCGGCCACTGCATTAGGAGATCTGCAGCGACCATGCTTGTAAACGCCGGTGGAGACATGTTAGAACTGCAAGAATTGGGTGGATGGGAGTCTAGCAAGGTTGCAAAGGGGTATTTAGAAGAAAATATAGAAAATAAGATTTCCATTGCGCAAAAAATTCAGATCGGAAGGGT
Source organism: Agriotes lineatus (assembly GCA_940337035.1). Classification (NCBI taxonomy): domain Eukaryota; kingdom Metazoa; phylum Arthropoda; class Insecta; order Coleoptera; family Elateridae; genus Agriotes; species Agriotes lineatus. Next base: position 116,189 of record CALNHX010004739.1, read on the forward strand.
GTGTATGGCAAGTGCTTCTGGTACTAAAGAATCAATGAAAATGTGTGCTGACTTATCTGGGAAAGCTACAGGAGATGTGGCAGTCGAGATGGATGGGAAAGATGTGTCTTTCAGTTTTCATAATTGTGAAAATATTGAAATTAATGTTCAAAAATAATTGTATACTATGTTAATATGTTATCAGTTCTAATAAATTATTACAATATATATATCTGGCTGTAGTGTGTGTGTGTGTAGTATTTTTGGGGAGACTCTAGCGAGTCTAGCAAGTAGGCCTTCATAGGCCTTTTTTGCCAACCCCATGAACAAGGTCTAGGCATGCAGAGTACCAGGTACCTTAGTCCTACTTAGAACTTTGCCGAGACTAAGGAGTTCCAACCTTATCAAGGGATCTTTTACATGCTACACATCATAGTAACATGGGACCCACGGCTTCACATCACTTCCGAATGATGGCATTCTGTAGAGGTTTTCATCCGCATTTTTTTTATTTTTAAAAACCTAACCGGGATCGGGGATCAAACTCTCGACCCTTAGATCAGTAGCCAGAATGCTTACCACTGAGCTGTGGAGCCCGGCATATCTGACTGTAACTAATGTATTATGTGTAACTAACGTGTTATGGGATTTCTATTATATTATGACCCATATAATTGTACAGAAATATATGCAATTATAGAGACATAATAAACGATGATACGATAAAGATTTTAACCGCCTTTTTGAACAACCGATTGACGCGGGTTTGATAATAGTTATTTACTATACAAGTGGGATAACAGCATCATTAATATACGTGTGTGTAAGTTACAAACGAGTGCGTAGCACGAGTTATGTAAGCACACAAGTATATTAATGATGCATTATCACACAAGTATTGTACAAAATTTTATCTACGACTGCTTAAAATTGAAAAAAGTGCATTAAGAGAAATGTCAGATGTCATTTTCAAAAATATTTTAGTAGGCAAATGTCATTATGTCATTCATTTGACACTATTTCAGTTACGCAATGAAGTCATTACACAACTCAGTTGCGTAATGAAACCATTACATAACTGAGTGGTGTAATGAGCTTCATTACCTAACTGAAATAGTGTTAAATGAGTGACGTAATGCGTTACTTATCCCGCTGGAGTAGATAAAATACATTTATTGATTTATTATGTGGAACATTAGTAGGTGCTTTACCATCTAGAATTTCTGATTTTGGTACAGGTTTCTAAATGATAGTTTCTTAATTGAATTTATTTTTGTATTTGTGTTTTATTATTTTTAATCTTTATTTATACCCTTTTTAATTTTCGGAAACTCGTTTCTATATTTATTTAAGTTTGCTTATTCATGTGGATTCTTGCTTATGTGAAAATCTGGTAATAAACATTGTTCATTGTTTAATTTTTTTTTTATGTACAGTGTTTTTTTTTAAAATAAAATAGCACTTATTAAGTAACCAGTGACTACAATATACTATTATACTATAAAACTAAAAATTGATAATCAGGAAATCAGAAATATTATAGCTCGTATTAATGGATCAAGTTAGAAGTGTAAGTCTTTATTGAAAATAGAATGGCCCCCGCAGCAGCCGCGTAGGAGCGTTTTCTAGACTGCGGGGGCCATTCTACATATTTTCAATAAAGACTTACACTTCTAACTTGATCCATTAATACGAGCTATAATATTTCTGATTTCCTGATTATCAATTTTTAGTTTTATACTATAATAGTATATTGTAGTCACTGGTTACTTAAGAAGTGCTATTTTATTTAAAAAAACACTGTACCATAAAAAAATTAATTAAACAATGAACAATGTTTATTATCAGATTTTCACATAAGCAAAGAATACATATGAATAAGCAAACTTAAATAAATATAGAAACGAGTTTCCCTAAAATAAAAATAGTATAAATAAAGATTAAAAATAATAAAACACAAATACAAAAATAAATTCAATTAAGAAACTATCATTTAGAAACCTGTACCAAAATCAGAAATTCTAGTTGGTAAAGCACCTACTAATGTTCCACATAATAAATCAATAAATGTATTTTATCTACTCCAGCGGGATAAGTAACGCATTACGTCACTCATTTAACACTATTTCAGTTAGGTAATGAAGCTCATTACACCACTCAGTGATGTAATGGTTTCATTACGCAACTGAGTTGTGTAATGACTTCATTGCGTAACTGAAATAGTGTCAAATGAATGACATAATGACATTTGCCTACTAAAATATTTTTGAAAATGACATCTGACATTTCTCTTAATGCACTTTTTTCAATTTTAAGCAGTCGTAGATAAAATTTTGTACAATACTTGTGTGATAATGCATCATTAATATAATTGTGTGCTTACATAACTCGTGCTACGCACTCGTTTGTAACTTACACACACGTATATTAATGATGCTGTTATCCCACTTGTATAGTAAATAACTATTATCAAACCCGCGTCAATCGGTTGTTCAAAAAGGCGGTTAAAATCTTTATCGTATCATCGTTTATTATGTCTCTATAATTGCAAATATTTCTGTACAATTATATGGGTCATAATATAATAGAAATCCCATAACACGTTAGTTACACATAATACATTAGTTACAGTCAGATATGCCGGGCTCCACAGCTCAGTGGTAAGCATTCTGGCTACTGATCTAAGGGTCGAGAGTTTGATCCCCGATCCCGGTTAGGTTTTTAAAAATAAAAAAAATGCGGATGAAAACCTCTACAGAATGCCATCATTCGGAAGTGATGTGAAGCCGTGGGTCCCATGTTACTATGATGTGTAGCATGTAAAAGATCCCTTGATAAGGTTGGAACTCCTTAGTCTCGGCAAAGTTCTAAGTAGGACTAAGGTACCTGGTACTCTGCATGCCTAGACCTTGTTCATGGGGTTGGCAAAAAAGGCCTATGAAGGCCTACTTGCTAGACTCGCTAGAGTCTCCCCAAAAATACTACACACACACACACTACAGCCAGATATATATATTGTAATAATTTATTAGAACTGATAACATATTAACATAGTATACAATTATTTTTGAACATTAATTTCAATATTTTCACAATTATGAAAACTGAAAGACACATCTTTCCCATCCATCTCGACTGCCACATCTCCTGTAGCTTTCCCAGATAAGTCAGCACACATTTTCATTGATTCTTTAGTACCAGAAGCACTTGCCATACACACCCTTCCGATCTGAATTTTTTGCGCAATGGAAATCTTATTTTCTATATTTTCTTCTAAATACCCCTTTGCAACCTTGCTAGACTCCCATCCACCCAATTCTTGCAGTTCTAACATGTCTCCACCGGCGTTTACAAGCATGGTCGCTGCAGATCTCCTAATGCAGTGGCCGGTGTACATAGCTGGATTTTCGAGTTTGAGATATGTAGCAATTTTTTCAGGAATTTTAGAGAAAAAATGAATGCCACATGGCTGAATAGTACACTTTCCATTTCTGTATGATACTAAGAATCTTCTATGCGTAACATGAGCCGGCCGTAACGCTGCATATTTTTTAATTAAAATAACAGGATTGATATCACCCTCAGACACAATCGCAAAAAATCTTTTTTTGTAAGTTTTTGAATCAGGAACAGTAACAACTACCTTATTCTCTAAAATCTCAACGTCATCGGTAGACATTTTCACCAATTCATTCGTTCTGCAAGCTCCAGAAAGTCCAATCAAGAAAGCTACTTTTATCATCAAAAAAGGTTCATCTGGAGTTGTACGCAAAAATTCATCAACTTGTTCTTTCGTCAGTACTGAAGATTTTTTATGTCGGTATCCAACATATTCTTTTTTTTGATAAATTTGATCAACGAACCATATTTGTCAATTTCGATTCTTTCTTTTAGTTCCAAACAAGCTTGTAGCATGGAATATTTCGGCCATAATGATGAAGGGGAATACTCATTTGAAAGTTTTGCGAAATACGCCAGCAAAACGGTTTCTCCAGCACCTCGAACCTGTTCCTTGTCTCGCCACTCACAAAAAATACGAAATTCTTTTCCGTATTGAATTTTCGACTTCTCTGGCAACAAATCCATTCTCACACTTTCTGCTAACTTTAAAATACATGCGGAGACACCAAAATCTTCCATCACTTTTATCAGGAACGACCAAACGTGGCAAAACTTTTGACACATTTTTTCAATTCAATGTAAACAAAATCAGTGTTTTGTTTTAAAATTACTTGCTTCGATGATACGATAAAGCTGAAAATATAACTCGAATATTTGCGATTTAAACCATCTCGGACGTTGCTACGCGACTCGGCTATCGCCTCGTCGGCTAGCAACGTCCTCGATTATTATAAATCGAAAATTTTAAAAAACTCGCTCCTAACGTCGCTCGTTCATTCAAACTATTCTCTCGTAATGTAAAAAGCTTGATAACGTTACTTGTATCGTAAATTACTATTATTCGCAATCACATTGTAATGTGTCAATTTCATGACATGACAACAGCTGGGAACTAGATGATTACTTGAAACTAGCCAGGAAATTATTACATACCCCGAAAAATATTACATACCTGAAGAGTGGGGTGTTTCCATGGTAACAAAACATTGAGTGGGTTGTTTTCGCGGT